>JAHWFP010037139.1:120183-135605 GCA_023313725.1 Lithobius niger
GCCATTCCAACTTCCGGTAGTGACAGCTCGGCCGATCTAGGTCAGTCTCTCCTCCTCAAAAATGTCCGCCTGCTCTTCCCCGCTCGTCCCCTCCGCAGCTATCCTCGGCGTCCGCGCCAACTTCCGGTAATGAGTATATAACCCCAGCCCCAGACTCACTCGTTAGCACAGCTCAGGATTCTCAAAGCTAGAGGTCGCTACGCCAGTCGGGAGTGGAGATGCCGCGGTCCGATTGTTGCCATGCCGGGCAAAGGTAGTGGTTCGTATTTTACTTAGTTTTACTTTAAAAGTTTATTTTTTGGACTTTAACGTCAAAATTTATAGTTTAATGTTAAACTTAACCTTTAGCTTTAGAAGGTAAACTTATGGTGCGCCAAGCCAAACGGCATTTCGGACGTTGGCGGCCGTAATTTAAGGGTTCACGGTCCCTTACTAAAAACCAGCTTTCTTTATTATGGTTTTTAAACGCAGTGTAAAGTAAACAAAGGACCGTTTGATCTTCGTGGGGTTTCCATTGATTAATCGCTCGGATCGACTTTATAGGTAGCTGCGGCTTCTGTAATTTAAGGAGTTGACTTATCAACAGCAACTCTAGGAGGTTTAATGCTTTGTTAATTCACGTTGAAACATAACTGTAAAACAGGTCTACTATTATAAGTCAGCCGAGGCTATTTGTAATTTAGAGGGCTCTTTTGCGAAATCCCCTTGTGCCTATACAAACCACTTTTTCTGTTTGAAATTGTTTTAATTGAACTAAGCCAAGTTCTGGTGTCGAATTTAATGTAAATTCCCCGTGTCAATTATTTAACCTAACTAAGGTGTACATTTTACCAATTGTAAAGTGCAAATGTTTTAATGTTTTAACATGTTTGACTAAAATAAAAACCAGGAGTTTTAAACGTCCGTCGGTTTCAAAGTTCGTTGTTGCTAGAAGTTAGTATTTAAGATAATTCTCTTTAAATTCAACTTAGCTAGCCTAATTTCCCACCTTGGTGGCAGCGTTACCGCTTATTATTACTGTTAGCCTACAATATTAGGACATTAGTAGCTCTGCAGCATTGCTGAACTGTGTGGAGCATAAAATTTTGGGGTAGGTGGTATTTTGTTAATCTTGCTGATTTTACGTGATTAGTAGCTCCATTCTCTACACCGGGACTGTAGCAGTTGTGCTTGTTTGAACCGAAAAGTACCAAAAGTAATAGTAAGAAAGATCCAGTTACACCAGGCGACCGGCGATGCTACAAGCACCTACCCCGTCGTAGCACCCGCCGATACATTTTACATGCCACAATCGACATGAGCATGAGACATCACAAGGTCCTTCTCTTCCCGAAAATTCCAGAGGTGGCTGAGGCCATACTCGAACCAGGGACCTCTGGCACATTTGATGGTGATGCTAACCATCAGGCCTCTCACTTTGCCCCTGTTTGGGGCATTCAAGTGTGCTGAGCGTAGCAATAACTACATGGACACACATGATAACGTTTCACTAGTGGGCAGCACCAATAGGCTGCGCTGCTGCCTCATCTTTTCTATATATACCAGTAAGAGACCGGTCATGATTTGTGGTGGAGGGGGGGAATGAAAATGTTACCACCAAATTTTCGATGACTTATCCCTTCGAGACCCTGAAAAAAAAAATCATGATCTCCCTCCCCCCCCCCCCCCCATTCAAGGTCCAAAAACATGTGACCCCCGGAAGAAATGCGCTTTTCGTAGCCTATTGAGACTGATGATCTTCTGTAGCCAATATTAGAGCTGTAGCCAAATTAAGTAAGTAGCACTCTGCACCGACAGTTACCGTTAGTAGTAAGGAAAACGTGTCTCGTTTTTAACGAAAAGACATGTTGGGTTAAAAATGTTCTATAAAGCATCGATGTTCCTTACACCCATCTCTTGTCGAAATTCGTACAATAATTATGATGAACACACTGTTTGCTTGTTTGCCCCCATCCATAACATAGTCAGCACCTGAAAGACAGAAGAAATCAAGAAACCAAGTGCCAAGACTTTTCTTCATAGTTCTTTGTACAATCTGTACTTGCAGTATTGGCTTATAGCTTCAAGACTTTCTAAACACTCACATCACAGGAGGTCTGAGAAATTTAAGCTTTTTTTTAGAATTTTGATTGCTGAAAGTAACTTTTTTGAGGTTCAAAAATAACCTTTTGGTCAGTGCTGCAGATGTGTAATTTGAAATGATATGCAAACATTACTGTTTTGACGTTTAACCCTTCAACTGGCAAACTGACTTCTTGTGGCTTTTTTTTGAGTCAGTCGCAGGATTTTATCCTGCATCCAGTTGGTTAGGAGACGATGACGGTAACTACTGGGCTGGGGTTCCTGGAACCCCTTACATAGCGGGTTTGGACTATTTTTCAATTGCCGAGTGAGACGTAGCTATACAACAACGTGGCAGTTAATTAAAGGGTTAGTACTGCGTAAAGGAAAATGTTGTTTTAAGAACCATTTATACGAGCTACTTCTGATAAACCATTTCGACTAATGTAAATCCGGTAGAACCTTTTTAATGAACAAAATACGAAAAAATAATTTACTTCAAAATTCTGTGAAAAACTGCTTCAGGCCACGTGGGAAACCATTTATTATTTTCTTTTATTGGTCGTGGGGGGGGGGGGGAGGTGAAGGGAAACGGTTATCATTCGTGAAGTAAAAAAAAAGTCAGTAAACTACAGCAATGTGCCGCAGAACATTGGACACTTTTTTGTGTTTGAAGACATTTGTTTTTTGAAACTTGGGTTGGGGGCCATTTACGTTGGCTGGGCCGGTGGGCCAAGTTGCTGCCAGTCCGCCCCTGCTTTTCTTCACACGCTGGTTCTTAGCTACAGCGTTTTCGTTGCGCACTCGCCTTCCAAGCTGTCCTATTTAGCGTTCCCTACTCTACGCTCATGAAACTTGTATAAAAACTGCTGTAATTCCGGTTCTTACACCAGCCATGTAAGCAAAAACTAATACAATTAGGAAAAAAGTCTTTAAAAACATCGTTAAAAAAGTCTAATACCCATCCAGTACCTTATCATAGTAGTGATGGTATCGGTGCAGCCTTATTCATTATTTATATTATATGTTACTTTCTTGAAAGTAGTTGTCTAATATTCCTGTCTATTTAATTATTCCATTATTTAGCGGAGAACTTTTCCGTTGGTCGAGCAATGGAAATTGAATTGGAATTCAAGACTACTCGTGTAAATGGCATTTTACTAAGTGTTAGCGAAGATGGTGGATCTCCTGCCCTAGCTCTTGAACTTAACAATGGGAATGTAAGTAGGAATGAAATCCTTTACCGAATGGTTGTAATTAACACATTGCAAAGTGGTGTTCTCATAATGTTTAGCTACCGTAAGCGCTATAAATACATATACGCTTATTCCATATCATCTCTGTTGAACTTCCCAATTATGTTTACAGTAACTTAGTGCCTTAGCGGTTAGTGCCTTAGTGGTTTTATTAGTACAAAGACTGGAATAAAATGCCTGGCAGTAGGAGATATAACACGCTACTGAATCCTGAAATTTGCTGCTTTCATCTGAAGGAAAACTTTAAAAATCCATGCCTGAAGGCATTTTCTGCGGCATCAGCCATTTTTCAAAGCAAAAAGGAAATACTATTTGTGTGTGTTCCTGTGTTTGCAGTCTTTCATATCGATTTAATTGTTACTGGTGTGATATGATGATTATCATCGTAAAATTTTTTAAATGTCTTAAGGGGCACTACAGAATTATCTAACTGATACCGTAATCTAAATAAGTTTCGGTTTTTGCATGCCAAAGTTGAGTTCATGTGATTTGTAAGTTACTCTTCAAGAATTTATCCTGCTGAGTC
Organism: Lithobius niger; assembly: GCA_023313725.1. NCBI lineage: Eukaryota > Metazoa > Arthropoda > Chilopoda > Lithobiomorpha > Lithobiidae > Lithobius > Lithobius niger. Next base: position 124,027 of record JAHWFP010037139.1, read on the forward strand.
AACGTTGCATGCAGTTAAAAATGTGCCATGTCCAATTAGTATGAATGAACTAAAATTGTTCTTTGGCTTAGTCATGCACTACTCTTAGTTTTATTTCAAACCTGGCAACTATGTTGCCTACTGTTGTTGAAGATGTTAAATAGGGTTAATCTGCTCAAGAGGCAGCCTTTAAAGTGTGTTGTAATTGTCTGATGTGCCACAGCAGAACTCAAATGCAGGTCTTTCATTATTACATCAGTGTCCACAAAAATCTCTTGCCCAGGCCACATCTGTAAACGTTAAAACTAATGACATTTTTGCCATAGGTAACAATGACAGTTGATCGTGGGGATGAGAAGAAATTGTCAACATCATTATCTTTCTCTACTGAATATTATGTTTGTGACAATACTTGGCATATGATTAAAGCCTCGTATAGTGAAACATCTGTGACTCTTAAAGTGGATGAGTTATCTTCATTTGGCTACAGCCAAGATTCATTATTAGAAGAAGCCAAAACAAATGGCGCTTTATTTATTGGTGGTCTACCAGGTAAATTTGCACTTACTAATGAAATTATGGCTGGGACATGCGTTTACTGAAAAAAATGTGTTGTTGTGTCCGTGTCATTTTCAGTATAAAAAAACAACGATACTTAGACAAATTTTGCGTATTCCGTGACACAGCAGAATCCCTTCAAGTAGAATCCCTACTATGTTGCAAATTAAGCACAAAATTGAATGACATACTTTGTAAAAATTATGGCGTCATGTGGTATAAATTTTCGAAGATTGCTCTCATTGTGAAAGATTAAAAGACAAGTTTTTACTATCTGCAAAAGACTAACCTTCATTATATGCCTGTCGGCTTGTTGGCATCGTTTGACGATGTATAAATCTGATCCGCTTGAAGATTTAGTGAACACCGGGAATTCAAGAAGACTTCCAAGAATCTTCATCTCGCTTGTAGGAAATGCAGGACCGGGAACTGAACGACTATCTCCGTGATTTTCCGATGATGATAGGAGTGAGAGAAAACACAAACGTGGAATCGACCCCTGGTTCCAAAGAGGTAACGAAGTTTCTCCCAAACAGAAAAAAAGTGAACCTTGACGAAACATTCAGTATCCATTCTAAATCTGATATTTCTGGTGAGTCGTACGACGGATCTTCAGAAGATTCTGAATCAGACCATGACGGTCAAGATCTTTCGTTCAAAAACAAGAATGGCAAAATGGAGAAGAGGAAATCCCGTACACATGAATCATCTGACGCTGGACAGGATTTAATTTCATCAGAGGATTGTTGCAGTGCGATTTTCCAAAATCCTAAGGATTTGAAGTTTTGCAGATATTTCGTTTTTCCAGAAGAGAATCCAGAGAACCCCTATCCGCTCAACACTCTTCGCTAATTCTGGTGGAATCAAAGCTGTTCCTCTCCACCTACCACAGTCAGAGGTTTCTTTTAAACACAGAAACCGAAACCCCGTCAAACGATGCCGACAAGTCTTGAACAATTAGCATATACGTAATGTAAATATTTTAGGATAGTAAAAACTAATTTTAAGTAGTTTTAAAATTTTTTCTGGCATTTTATAATTCGACTAAGGAACATCTGTGAAATCCTTGATTCTGAAAATAACGTGAGGCATTTAGTTCATTAAACTTTTATAGTGATGCACACATCGACTATTCAAGGAATATTAAAAGATAACTACAGTAAGAACAAAATTCTTAGAAATGCAAAAATTAAGCAACTCAGTAAACCACTTGTCCCTGATTATGGACTAGTTCACAATTGAAGTTTTAGAACATCTAATAAAATGCTTTTTAATTTGTTCTTAGACGATGCATCGCCAGGTGTTCTCAAGTCACGTTCCAATTTCGTCGGTTGTATACGGAATTATGTGATTAAAGGGCAGCGATTGGACTGGACAGATATGGTTGAACGTAAAAACATTTTACTTGATTCCTGCCCAGTGGAGTAGCTTGGGAAATTAGATATTAAAGAATTTAGTGAACACTTTAAAAAGCTAAATACTTCAAAGAAGCCAATGAAAGAAGTATTTGACACTATCGACGGAGAGGCTATGGCGCACTGTGGTAAGGAGCCTGCCTTCCGTTGCTCCGGCTAGCACAGCTGTGCTGTGTCGTTTCCTTGGAAACAGCCAGGATCGGAGGCCAGCCGAACAGGCTGACCAAATTCACGAAAGTGGAGAGAGAAAACTACGTATTTGTGGTTTACAAATTTTTTATTTTATCGTGATAGGTACACACAATGCGTTGGAGTTGTTTATAGGCGTACTGGACAGTATTTTTTAGAAAGGAAACTGCCAAACACTTTTAGTCAGCATAGTACTTAGGTATTTATTTTTAGTATTAATATTATTAGTATTATTTTATTATTGCTTCTTATACATATTTTTCTTATGTTAATAATTCTTCATTCCTCTGTGGGCAGAGTCAATCAAAGCAAATTAATATTTTTAGCATTTGTGATTGCTGACCAATGTTTACAAATGTGTCAATACCAAAGCTAATTTTTTTTGTAGTTAGGTATCAGATGTGTTGACTAAGTTTGCAAATAAGGAAAATGGCTTAAGTTATTTTGTGTTGAAAGCCGAGTAAGACTTTTCTTGGAAATGTTTGCTTTTTGCTTGAAAATTACTGGTCTAGTTTGAAACGCACAATGTCCCATAACTGCAATACGGTCATGGTGGAAAAGCTGGATCATTTAATTTGTATGCATTGGGATGAACCTAGTTTAGCTGCTAATCCTTGTAAGTTGAACCGATGAGTAATAGCAATTTGATTTCAATCATGAATTTGAGAGTTGTTTAAAAAAAAGCAAGAAAGACAAAAAAACGAGAAAAAAGCACCAGCACAACAATCCACACTAGACGACAACACACAAAGTTCAGGTATGTGTTTCATATTTAGTTGGCTACCTCCTTGTCACCAGTTCTGCCTGAAACACTACATCATTAGCTTTGCAGGCTACCCCAGGGAAGCGCATTCCATTCTTGAACAGAGTATGGAAAAAAGGAATTTTCATAAGATTATGTTGCGTTGGTAGAGTCTGTTTTTTGCAGCTTGGCCCTTTTTGGCCCCAAAAGTGTAGTTAAGAATGTAAAAAAAGTCAAGGCTTCGTTTACTGCCTACAGTTTTTGCAACTGGAAAATTAGTCTAACTCGCAAAAAAACTTCAAGTTTAAACAGAATAGTTGACATTGAAAAACTTCAAAATGTGTAACACACCAAATCTTTGAGAACAAAGCTTTACACATAGCGTAAGTTACGTATTACATGCCCATGGGCTGTTGAAATTAATTCGATAAAATACATGGTAGGTGGTTCGTAATAAAGTTATAATTTATTTTTCGAATCTTACTTCTAGCCAGGGAGGGTGTTTAGGCCTAACTCCATCGCAGAAAAGTTGGTGTTTATGCGATCATTCATATACGTGATCTGGATTCAATGCCTTTATTCTCACTGATTCACAAATTTAGTGTATTAGTTTATTACATTTGCTTTATGTGTGAAGTTTTTAGTTAATTTTGATGCAGTAAAAAATACGATTTAAGGGGGTGGGGCTGTTACTAGGTTATTTCACAATTTCTGACGTAAAAGCATTTTAGGGGGGTTGGGCCGTAGTTTAGCCAGTTAATAGGCTATTTACGATAAACAATAAAGTGTAGCTGTTTAGTTCATACCGGTACTTTTATTTATGAAATTACTAGATTAACTAACAGTTGTGCACAAGGTGTTAATTTAGTAGACGGTAGACTAGAATGTGACCAAGAAGCTATGAAGCAATAGAGAAACACCACATTATTCAATCACGTTGACTACATCTTGATTAAAAAAAAAGTGGATTCGTAGGCTGATGCCAATAAAATATCTAATCTCATTAAAAAATAGTAGTACTTACAAAAAAATTCTTTTTAGTTCTAAGGCTATTTTGCTTCCAATTTAATCTTGATCCGATCAGTGGCGAAATGTCAACCTCGCCGATCGCTTGCCAATCGATCATTCTGATCCGATCAAATAAAAAATCTGCCGATCATAAACAAAATTTGAGTTTTAAAAAAGCATTATAAAAGCCTTTTAAAATAGAGCCAAACTTCCGAGACTTTCGCTGCAAACAAACTGCGGCTGCCTCCATTTTCTATACAATGCATATTCTTAGGCCTACATATTTCTAAGTGGAGTGGCTTCCCGGGTGCGAAATAGCAGTATGTCCTAAGCTGGAGACATACTTTACTTTACTTTATTTGACATGAAATTTAGCGGGCAGAACCTGCACAATGAATGGAAACATTACAGCGTTTGTGTGATTCAATCAGAAAGCCACTGTTCTGGTGCACATGCACACAAGGGCTTTGCTCAACTGACACTTGTTACTTGCACGATACAGGTAGCAAGTACGGCATCTTGTGATGAGTTGAGCGATGGAAGTTCTTTTCTCCACGTCGTGATTGCGAAAAACCCTTTTCTTGTAACAAGTTGATGCTAACAAATTACAATTACAGTAGTAGTTAATGGAAATGATTGAACAGCATCTGCTAATTCTTAACGTCAATTATTACAAATACGATGTAGAAAATGAAATATGATAGTATCTGTACGATAAGTTTAAGGATGGTAAGATTGGATTGGTTACTGGTAATTATGATCGTTTTGCTGATCGATTCAATCATGCTTTGATCGGCAGTATTAGGTCGGTACAGCCCTTAAATAACAACAGCGTATACAGAATTCTGTTAGGAACGAGGAGTGTTCGCCAGTACACCAGCTTTGCCCCACAAAATGCCTCCTCGTAAGGTGTAAATAAACAATATTCCTGAACAATATTCCTGACTTTTAAATGTTAGCCTGGTTGATAAATGCATTGGTTTACACGTATAAGAAATCCATGATGGTGGTTCAAGTCTTAAAGAATTAAAGGGATAAGTAAAGCTTCCGATTTGGTCAAATGCTACAGTAGCCTACATTGAATCGAGTTCTTCTCCTTATTCCATCACATACTCTTGATAATCATTTGTTTTGAGTCTTAAATACAATACTTGTGCCTTTCTATGCTATGAAAAATAAACTTTTGGCTTCTCTTGCTTGCAAACTAGACAATATTGTAGAATTTTCAGAAATCATGGGCTATCAGATTTAATAAGATATTTTTCCTTAAGGAATATAAGAATGTACTGCTGTCAGTCCTTATGAAATTTTGATGTAAACTACCGGTAATTTAAAAATTTTGCAACAGTTAATAACCTTTCTTGCAAATGGAGTTAGGCTGAACTGTGTACTTGGAAAGTTGCCAGACATAAAGTTGAAACTTCAAGGATGCTAACCGTGCTTAGTGAGGTGCAGTGAAGAAATTGCTAAAAAGACTTGATATCAGTGAACCATTTAATCTCTTTTACTGTTAACATTAGCATCTTCATTTCAGAGCTCAAGTTTGAGTGCCTTCCAAAAAAACACTAATGTCACTGACTGTGACGTCAGTTTCAAAAAACTTTAGGAAACTACTGCTTCAAGTTTCCTGGTGAAATTTCAAAACTTCAGTATGTAAATTTTGTTTTTCATTTTAAGGGAAATCGCTTCCCATTTTGCATGGGTTTTTTAAACATGTGTTACATCTACCTGTTTAGTGGTACATGTACCTGCTTCCTTATTTGCAACTTGGTGTAGCTGAGTACAATACTATTTGCCAAACATTGCAATAATACATGCAAAACCTTTATTTCCTACAAACAAAACCCTTTTTAAGTTTTTAATTTTGTCATCGCTACCTCTTGTTTCGCGTGTACAGTTTATAGTTGTTTATGAATATGAATGTAAATGGCTGTTGCCTTTTAATACTTTTTTCAGTATTGTATTTTTATAATAATCAAATCATGGAATGCTGTTACATAAAAGTATGTTGTCAACAGAAACAATAGGATACATATTCATTGCTTTAAACAAGTTTTTTTATTATTTTATTTTAGACAAATGTATGATGTTGAACCATTAATACTGTGCACAGTTGAACAAACGTTGACCGTAGTACGAATAGCAGGTGTTCTTTTTTTAAGTACCAGAATGGTGCTGGAATTAGCATATAGGCTAATTGAAATTTTACATGGAAGTGGCAGAAAGTTAAGGTCTTTGAATATGAATATATATTAACTAATTAATCAGTACTGAATTATAAGTTACAATTCATATCTAAATATATTGCAAGCAAACTGCGATAATCAAAAAATTATAAGTTGGTTGCAATACATTTAGCTATGAATTACAAACACATGTAGACAAATATTTTTAAAGGTGCAATTTTAAAGCTGTTCCAACATCGTAACCATTACCATTTTCAGTCTTGCATCACTCAGTCATTGGTTTTCTAATTTTGAAAACAAGCATACTTATTTAAAAACAAGCAAATCTTTTCAAGAATTTTTACAATCATACTTTTTTATCACTTAACTTGAGACTGGTTACTGTGTGCCAGGAATGTATGTCATCGTATGACAATTCATTAAACAGGGATATATGGACATAAAGCAATCAATTTTAGGAACATTCTGGGCCAGACAACATGACGTACTGGAGCCGACAGTCGCAACATTCCATGGGATCAAATCTGCAGTGCACATGGCTATACCGGCACCACTTTTTGCTGATCCAAGGAACAATGCTAAAATATCCGGTTTTGTCTTTTCATGTTCAAATTTGCAACTTACTATTGTTTTTTTTCTTTCAATACCAATAATGGTTTTGACAAACGATTTGGGCTATTGATTTGAAATTATCTCCATTCGAAAGCTCAGTTTTAATTTTAAAATGGTGTCTTTAAACTGCAACAAGTATTGAGAAGTTATACTTAGGCCTCAAAATAAAACAAGCTTTGTTTACAAAATATGGCATCCCGTAACATTTTTAAACATGTAATAGTTAGTTAAAAATCAAATGAGGCTTTCACTGCTTCGTAAAAGTAGAAAAATGCTGAAAAGTTCTCTGGTAAGTATTTGTGATTTCGGTAAGACTTCCCCCCCCCCTGATTTTTTAAATGGTCCCATGTATGTTTGCTCTAAGACCAAGCAGTTTAAATTTTAACACCTTTCGTTACTGTCAATTTCCTAATTTTGTGAAAACGTGGACCTGCTGAAAATCATTGTCTGTGCACTGGCAAAATAGTTATTTAAGACAAATCTGTCAGATTCCCTGTGTATTCAAGGACCATACGTTTCTAATTCAGATTGAAGCTTTACAAAGTTTCTGATTAGATTCTGATTAATCTTACAATCTGTTTTTAACGAGATTTTTGTTTGATGTTGGTACAGCTTTAACAATTTATTTGTTTTCATTTGGATGCAAGCAACGTAAGACATCATTTAATACGTTAAAACATGTTTGCCACTGGTGTGATTATCACTGATGGAAAAAATTATGCAAGTGTGTTTTAAGAGTCAAACTTCTGAAAACATTTTCATCAGCTGTGTTGCTAGATTGAGTTCATTCATCATTTCATTGTGTGCACAGAACCATCATTGATTCTACACATATTTGCTGCAGTCAAATGAATGATTGTGCCCATCACAACAATGAACTCTAGAACGTGAACGTTTCTGTATGCAAATGACAGGAAAAGGCCAAACAATAGCAGCATCAGCACAAATAAAAGCAAATGACAACATTCATCGACATACAGAGGCATTAGGTGTCAACATTCCGTTTCTTCATAGAACAACTTTTATCACGGTCTTAATCTGCGTGGTATGCCATTTTTTGTACGTAAAACATCATGGTATTTTTCCATCCGAAGCATACGGTATTACAAACAGCATTATGGGCTGTTAAATCATATCGCACGTCACGAAAGTGAATTATTTCATTCACAAGTGAAGAACATGTGTGATTGCGTGAGTGTGTTTGTATGTAAGTGTAATAGTACCCTGTAATCTACTTATTTTACACCGCCTTGTACAAATTCTGATATATTTCTGTGTAAAATATCTCCTGTTTATAAAATTCCATTATGGATCACCGAAATATTTCTTGTGTGATAATTGAATGTTCTTTCACTATGATTAAAAGACATGGAAGACATAGCCTTAGGTTGCAAGTTACAACTCGGTTTATTACCGTAAATCGCCTATTAAACACCCATGGGCGACTAAAATTAAATCGATAAAAAAGTGGAGGGGGCGTTAACGAAGCTACTACAAGATTTCTGACCTGAACGTATGTTTTTGGGTGGTCGTTTAGGCCAAAATCCATCGTGGAAAAGTTGATTGTTCACGTGCGTGATCTGGGTTTAATCTAGCATTGGCACACTGATTTTATTCTCATTTATTCACAAATTTAGTGTATTAGATCATCCTCCTTCCAATATCTAACCTAATTCAAAGTTAAAATTAATTAATTTTTAAACATCACCACGATTCACGGGAGCATTGTTGTAATCACAGAAAAGTCGACAATATTAGGCCTATACGATCGATCATTGATGTGCGTAATATAGATTCCGTCTAGTGAAAACGCTTTACCTTTTTCCCATTTATTATCAAATTTAGTGTATTAGATCGTCCTCCTTCCAATATCTAACATAATTCAAAGTTAAAACTAATTTTTTACCTTCAAACACACAAACCTTCAAAACTGAAAGCGTTATTCACCGCTGGAAAACGCGTGTTGACATTTATCACCATAGAGTTACATATTGTCGTCCAAGACGGAAGTTCCGGCGGAAATAGACGCATAGGCCTGGACCCGTGGAGCCCCATTAGTGGACGCGAAGTGGTGGATGCGTCAAGACTGTGTAATCGCTTGAAACATCTGGTCTACCGCGTCCGTTATGACGTTACTCCGGTTGGCGTTTTCCGGTCGTGAATCGCGTGTCTGTTTTGAAGGTTTTGTGATGGTTAAAAATTAGTTTTAATTTGAATTATGTTAGATATTGGAAGGAGGATGATCTAATAAACTAAATTTGAGAATAAATGAGAAAAGGTATAGCGTTTTCACTAGACTGAATCCATATTACGCACATCAATGATCGATCGCATAAGCCTAATATTGCCGACTTTTACGCGATTACAAATTCTCCCGTGAATCGTGTTGAATTAAATGTTGATTTCGTAAAATTTATGAATCTTTTCGTTAATATTGCTGCAGAACAACCAAGATTTAAAGGGATAATACGTTGATTTCTTTAAATGTTTGAAGCTTTTAGTCAATTTCACGATTGACTAAAAAAAAACGATTGGAGAGGGGGGGGCGTTAATAAAGCTACTATACGATTTCTGACCGCAAGGCATTTTTAGGGGGTGGGCATTAACAAAGCCAGGGCGTTTATTAGGCGATTTACGGTATTAATTTTTTAGTCCTATTATTTAAATCATGAACAAGGCACAATGTTTTAAAGTTAGAAAACAAAAACACGAGAAATGAGAAGTTAATTAAAAAAAAACATCAATGGGGGACAACTAGTTCTAGCAGGAGCCTACGGAAAACAACTAGGAGAATGTCTTGGTAACTTCCACTACAGTGTAAGTCAGGAGCGGCTACAGTGGTGTACAAATTTGTTAGCAGAGGTCACCACCTGCATGAGATGATCAGAGGGAGGTGTACGTCACGTTCTCAAGGCTTATTTTAGGTCCTTTGTTTGTAAACAATACGTGTTTTACATGGAAACAATACCAAAGTAATAATAACAAAACTAAACAAATAGACAATCGGTTGTTCGTAAGTTGATCTACCCAACAATAAAGAAGAGGTTGCTTTCGTAGCACACGTCTGCTTCGCGTGCTAAGTTTCAGTTTCGATTTTAGACAACTTGGCTCAGGCGCAGTATTGTTGCTCCTTCTGGCGGTAGCACATCGTACTAAATTAAGCACTCCTAACATAGACCAGCCACACACGCTCCTAGTTGTTTTCTATAGGCTCCTGGTTCTAGGGCAAAATGCAGGGGGGGGGGGGGCAACGATAATCCTCAGCATCTTATAGGGCAGCCACGCCGTTCACATGGTATCAGCACACTACCTCAGCATTTTAATTTATAGGTGAGTGCATTTAACACCATTTACAAAGTGACAACATTACTTTAGTTATTATTTTTTCCAGACCATATTCCCTAGCCTTGGGGGGGGGGGGGGGGGTAACCCAACTTCAAGACTTAACCAGCAGATTATAAGAAGCAAGACTGAAACCCCATATGGCAGCCTGTTTCACTAGCACTGCAAGGTGCTAGTGAAATGCTATCACTATAAAGGAGTAAAGTTACCGTAAGTTCCGCAGGGCACCTAACAACTGATACGACGGCAGTGACACTATGTAGACTGCCACCAGGCTCAGGATTGGTGTGGTGATGAATGCTTTTACCAAGTCCTTGAATAAATACTAGCAGAAGCAGTACACTCTTGGTGTTTATTGTAGTGTCTCTGTAGGGAAATAATTAATGGCTTAATTAATATTCATAACAGAAACAATACAATTAATTAATTAAATGCATAACTGCATAATATCGTACATTTATTAAATGCATGAGCCGAATATTTATTCGGATAGATCAAAACGACTCCAGATAGCAATTATAATTGGGAGTCCTTCTTCAAAGACGACCGAGAGGCGGCAAGATCATTTGAGACTGAACAAGTGTAATTACACCTATTGTTAGAGTTTAAAAGATGGCATTACCAGCTGACATTATTTACGATAGTTTCATAGAAGCTAAATGACTTTCTAGAACTAGATTTAATTACGATAAGATCGTCGCTCATGATCGATCACTACGTGGAATAACAATAAGTCCCTCCCACACGGGATGGCGGCATATACCTTCAAAGTGCCGCGTACGGGGAACAATTAATGAACCCGAACGCAACAATAGAATGATTGACAGGCGGAGAGGTCCCAATTGATGATAAGGGCCCAAGCTGTCCAAATGTTACTATATTTAGCATTTCAATAATAAATCAATACTACAATGGATTGGTCATGGCCGATAACGCCACAGTATTTAAGCTGAACCGCGGAATGCGTGGTATCATCCGATCACCAACAGCTTACCAGACGCTAACTAGTTCACGCCAGTCAAATTCCGAAGGCTGCAATCCAGAAGTACGCCAGGCAGATTTCCGTGCCGAGCTAGCGACGGGGCTTCGCCGCTTAGCCGACCCGTGGGCCCATGGCCGCACTCAAGCTTCAATTAATGAGCTAAGTATTCTGATTGATTAGCGATAGCTAATTGTGTTTATGCTTAACTAGTACCAATCCGTACGCTACTAAATTAACCCGAGTTCCTTTAATTTAACTCAGAGAATATAATAATGATTAGGTTTACCGCTCGACTTAATCCGTAATGCCATTCGTTAGACTCATGTCAAATCATTGTAATCATACAATCAAATCATAATAATCTGTCACTGATTTAATTGGCAATATGTGGGGTCAATATTGTGTACAGCGGAGTGTTGATGAAAGGCCCAGTATATTTGGATGTTTGCTTATTATTTAGCCTACTGTAGTGTATGAGCTAAGGTGTAGCTAACTAGTGTTAGCTACTTTCATTAACATCTCAAGTGGCCTTATATCTATTCTTGTTTAGTTGTATGCACACCCAC
>JAHWFP010037141.1:0-17927 GCA_023313725.1 Lithobius niger
AGCAATGGTAATGATGCAACAACAAAAACAGCCCAAAACATGTCAGTCGTTTATCTCATAGTGGTGATGTATTCCATCGCCTACAGCAGCACATTTTGAAGGAAGAAGACATTTTAGCTTAAAAGCAAGAAAGTGCTACTATAATGGTAAACTGTTTAAAAGAAGTGTATTACTTTGCTACAGATTCAAACTAAATAAATTTCATCTGGGTTTAAAAGTAATTTGGTTATCTGGTTTGTATACTTAAGTAAGTATAATCATAAACAGTATATTTTTTTATGTCTTAGTTCATCTAGAGAAACAGGAATGAGTGGCTGTATAAGAAAATTTTTAGCAATTATCGGTACCCTTTATTAGTGTGCATTACAAGTTAGCTGGCTTCAACATCTATACATCTGTCAGTAACTAAAGAAAGTTACTGCAATTATGTCTCACTTAGGCACCAGTCATTATTTATGGGAGGGTAGAACATTATCAAGAATGTTATCACTAGATTTTCAATGATACCTTTGCTAAAAACATCATGATCCCTACTCACTCAAGACCTAAATTGAAGTTCTCCCCAAAACTTAGGCTTTTCTTATGACTATGTAGATTGCCTGTAAATGATTTCCTATAGCCAAATTAAATAAATAGCACTAGGTTCCAATACTTTACTAGTTAAAAGTAGTATGAGCCTTGTTTTTATCGAGCCTTGATATAAAAATGTTCTATAAAACATTTAAAGAAGTGTTTTAATTCAGCCACTTTTGTATCGTGATTTATAAAGATATGGTGAATGCACAGTTTGCATGCTTGTCCATGTCCGTGACATAGTCAGCACCTGAAAGACAAAAAAATAAATAAATAGGTTCTAGAAAGTTTATTGAAAAATTTCAGAAAACTAGTATAATCTACCCTTGGAAAATCCCACGCCACTGCTATCCCATGTCTGTTGGTCGTTCCTTTCTACCCTGCATCTCTGATGCCAAAATCGGCGCTGAACAGGGAAGCACGCAAGTTTATCGAAGACCGCATGATGGACAATCATCTACAGCATCTGGTATTCTTGATCCCATCACCCTTCATAACTGTGTACACATCACCACTATTGATGAGTTTTGCGCTGTGTTATCGCATCACGGATAGTGATCACCCATATATGGTTCCTGTGAGTGTTTAACAATGTTTCACCATCCCAACTTAGGATTACATCAAATTCAGAATCATGTGCGGTATCGATGCGCATAGGTGGTGGTTCGAGCAAACCACAGCCACAAATGATAGAATACACTGCCAGCATACATTGCCAAGGAAGTATCAAATGAGTTTTTATCTGCAAGGGAAATAAGGGAATGCCACAAAGCAATGAGAAATGAGAGAGACCCAGGACGATAAGGAACATGACGATGAATTAGACGGAGTCCACTTTGGAGAAAGTGAAACTCACATCCAGCAGTGCCGAATAAAAACCAGCAACAATGCCAAGTTGTTCAGCCACGTCAGCCTCTTTGCCCACAATGACAATGGCAAGGCAATGCTAGAAGATTGTTCTTCTCAACTACTACCAACATAAGCCATCTTCCCCATAAAGGCAATGGCAATATCAACGGCAACAAGTGGATCTTCGACACTGCTACCTAGATCAGTCGTTTTCAGCACTATGATGATGGCAACGCCAAAGCCAGAAGATTGTTTTTTGACACTATTGCCTATATTAGCTGCCTTCCCCTCAATGACAATGTTACTAATATCTTCAGAAGTTGTTTCAACAAGACAGACTGGTTGATCGATACTGACATTTCGCCTCACACACGGACAGGAAGATGCTGCTGATTCAACTTTTCCACTGTGGCCACGACTGATTCTACCACGAGACGGAACCAAAAAATTCCCCATCATCTCCCCCCCCCCCAAAAAAAAAAATTCTTGCGTGCACACAACACCTCCATCAGAGGTAATGTCCAGCCTTAGGTCCAGCTACGTCCATGGTGCGTTATAGTGATCCTGAGGAAGTAATCTACATCATTTCACTAGCAGTTTGGATGCGGAAAAATAACAGAGAAGCCATTTAGTCGCTATTAGTTGATTCTATCAGTAAAGCAGAGAAGCAAGAAATTCATAGATGGAATAACAAAGTGTAGAATCAAGATAGTCATCAACAACATGGAGAAAAGACACATGGTGTCATGAGGAAGTGATCAAAAAACGATAGGTAGTAACATGCTACCAGGTCATCTTTCATGGAATGAAAAGAGAGTTACCTCCTCCCAGCCACAGAAGAAAACGGATCTTACCACAATGAATTGACACCCTCAAAATGCAGTGATGTTCCGCAATAGTGAAAAAATTATGCTGTGTTTAAGCCGGCCGGTTCCACCAACAGTTTGCAAACGGAAAAAATAAACGAGTGAGAAGCCCAGAGAATGGGACAACTGGTTCCTCGCCACTAGCGTGAAGAATTAGGCAACCAACCATCGAGCCAGTACTCCTCGTCATTGAACTGTTACAACACATCACTGCAGAAACTAGCATTCCTCCAAGCCACAAGGTGTAGAAGAAGCCAGTTTTCACGTCAAGTAGAAGCCAGCTGCCGAGCCACGACGAATAGTAACAACCCAAGTCAACTAGTTGACAATCGTGTCACAAAGAGAAGAACCTACTTCCCCTTTCACACTGCAACCAGCTAAAGAGCCACCATCAGTAGTAACTGAAAGCTAAACTAACGTGAACGGGCAAAAGTAAGAAAATAAATGGTCGTATTTCCCTAGTGCACATCAACGTAATTTTCTACAAGGCCGTGGATCGGATATGCTAATACAGTAATACAGTCATGAAAAGTAAATTAGAGTCAGAAGGCCAAAAATATAGCCATTCAATCTTTACTTTTTTGATCATATCCTCGGAAAGATTATAGGGTGAAACACTCAAGACCCTGGGCCGGTAGTAACACAGTTCTGTATGCATAATAAACCAGTTAACAAAAGCAAGAAATTTCGATCGAATCATTCATATTCTTTAAACTGAGCCAGAATTATATTGGGCGTGAGGGAAAAACACAATTCTTGTAGAAAAATATTGCATCATAGAAATGCCTAAATATGTAGGAAAAAATTTGACTCACATTAGTTCGTCCTTCACTTCCAAACTGTCCAGAAATTCTCATACATTTCACTTGTCCAAAATGGTATCCAAAACATTCCTTATAACGATGGTGCCAACCAAAAACCATTGTAAACAGAAAAATCGGCAACACTCGTTCAGGCCCCAATAACCAACATGACCTTTCCAGCCAGATGTACAGCAGAGTAGAGCGGGGGTAGTAAAACCTGGGGAAAAAACAAGAGTACAATAACGAGTTACTGCACATTGCATGTAAAAACGCATTGTTGACAGAAGAAAACAAAAATATGGTAAGTGGAGCAAAAAAACGGCTTGGTAAGGAATCAACACCATAAAAGTGTTTTACTGATTAAGCACCCGTTTTCAATATATCAAACAAATGTAAACTTTCAATTCAGCATACAATCTTATTAGGTTGCACAATTTTCATTAGGTTTTCATCGATATCATTATTCGATACCTCGATTTCACAGAACTAAAACTAGGTAGGACAAACTTCACGACCCACTTTGTTATCATTTCTCTGTAGGTATACCAACGCGAAATACATGTATTTAGTGACATATGGTGTGAAGGTGAGGAATGGAACTTTTCTGGTGTTGGTGTCTGTCTGTCTTTATTTATGGTAATTTTCAAACCAATTGTTTGAATTATTTTGATTTTCATCATGTTTTTTATGGTATAGTTTGGATTTACGTATTTAAACCTATAAAATTTTTGCAAGAGGTTTCTGTGATTTGACTCTTCAATATGAAAATTAACCAGAGATTAATAAACAGTACAGACCATCGTTTTCTGACTTACGTAAGTAAGAAATCTACACTAAGCCCTGGTTCTTACTAGTGGTAAGACAACGGTTTCATTGTTGCAGCAGTGTGTCTGCTTGATATAAATCCACTGCTACACCAATGGTCCGACAATGAAAGAGTTTTACAAAACCAAAAATAGGATAACTTAACGTCCTGTGAATGCCTGTCATAAGTGCTGGTATATGCTATTACTCTTCTACAAGCAAGTGTTGGTGCAGCAGGTTAATCACCTTAGAAGCGATTTGACCTGCATTTGCAGGGAGTAAGGCCAGGGAGTAAACCTTTTTTGGGGTTTTGCCCTGATTTAGGTCCTTTTAGTAATTTTACGAATTATATACTTTAGTTTTTGAGTTGTGGTTTCCACCAAGTATTTTTACTATATATGTCGTTTAAGCCTTGTGATAACAAAATTTTTGGTTTGATACAGAGTCGTTCACGGCTCAAAACATTGCATTTTAATTATCTACACTTATGTGCACCATATTTTGCATTATTCAATCAGAGATTTGTTGCTTCTTTTCTCATTCTCATTCAATTTTGAACGATCGTCCCACCTAGCAAGAGAACACTTAAGGGTCCGTTTCTTAAATTCGTAACCCTCTTGTATCGCCATTTATATTTAGGCTCTTTTCACACATTTTTAAGCACTTTTGCAAAGTTGAGCTGCTTCATGAGAAAATAAATATTTGCGTCACTTTTAATTTGAAATATTTTTCCAAATTCGTTTGGCATTGCCCCAAAATTTCAAACGTTCACAAAGTTGGCCAGGTTGCACAATGCGTCCAATATCCAAACGACAATGCTGCAAGGATTGTTTTTAACATATAAAACGTTATCATCCTATCGTTATTAATTTTTTCTAACTTTTCTGTTATTTTGCAGCAGTTGTTATAATCGTTCGGCTATCAAGCCTTTTCGGTTAAAGAATTCGTATGGCTACAATTACACCAATGCCAAATGTTAACGTAAAGCAGACCCATCTGAAAAAACAGTGGCACTTACGCCCCCTCACTCACGAAATCTGCCGTCCTATTCTTTTCTTGGGTCAAATCCTGGGTCTCATATCTTTTGATGTAAGACGTTCGCAGAACAAAATATGGAGGAATTTTTGGAGGCAAATATTTTGTCAATTGTACCAGATGAGTGCAGCAATCATTATAATTTACGTTATAATTGTAAATGCTACAAGAATAGTTTCAACGTGGTCCTCTAACTCAGTTGATGTGTTTTCTGCATACATACAAACCAAAGGAAACAGCCTTGCACTGTTTGTTATCTACATCTTATGCCTGCTGAAAGAAAAACATTTCCACAAATTGCTAAGAGTCTTAGGAAGTATTGATCGACTGCTTGAAAGAAAGGTTAAAAAACGACGATTTCTGTTACAACATGTTTTTCTTCATGGAATTCTAAGCTTATTTGGATTAGCAGCCTGGACTGTACTTCCATCAATCAGAATTATTCAGAATGGTAAAGATTCCATAAATTCCATCAAGTTCCTAGTATTTATATTTTCACTATTTCTTACTGAATATTGTGTTTGTATGTTTTTTGTCATATCAGCCAACTTGTGTGCCCATGGCTTTTCTTCTTTAAATCAACAACTAAATGAATCTATAACTTCAAATCTGTTCACTGTTAAATGTCTTAACAAACTTCGTCTTCACTACGATAAGTTGTATCAAATTACTTGCTGCATTCAAGAAACTTTCTCATGGGTGATTACAGTAGAACTTTTATACAACTCATTAATGTTATGCCTATTTTGCTACATTATGCTAACCTTCAACCACCTCAAAATTCATCATCTAACCATCCTTTGTCGATTGGTGATTGCTTTGCATCGTATATATATTCTGAGTACGGCAGCCGACAATATCACTCGGCAGGTAAGTAATTGATGACAGATAAAATTCAAATAGTTTTTCTGAACAATTCATGAGTTTATTTTTCGTTTTTAGTTAAACAGATAACGTTTAATCTATTGACAATTATATTGAAATTTTTCATTATTTTGTGCTGGCATACTCATGAATATGTGGTAATGCCAACATTTAAAAATAAATGTATTCCTGAATAAAAAATGTTCAATGTAATGTCGGGGAAGAGATCATGGTTTTGAGGATAGGAGCATCAACACAGAGATCATTTGTGACTATATTCATTATTCAGTGTTGCTGCAAGTGGATGTTTAAATCACTGCATGAAATTCCAGGTTAGAAAGTTACAAGGGAACTAGCCACTGGAATAATGTTATATATTAAAACCTTAACAGAAAGAAATACCTTACCATAAACGTTAAACGAGGATCATTTTTGTGCAATTTTTAAACAGGCCTATCTAGTTAAAATATCCATTTTTTCTGTTGCACATCAAACGAATTTTGGTCGATTTGATAGTAAAATTGATCCCATATTTGCACGGTTTGTTACCGATCCGTTTGAGCAGATTTTTTTGTTTACCTTATTCTCGATTCCTGCAGACCACTCACAAATGTAGAAAGTGCACTGGGGTTTATTTTTACCGTTTTTTTGGTGGGTGAAACTGTCATTTGACTGCACTGATACAAAAAAGATATGAACGATGTTAAAAAAGAGTTTAAGCAAGTAATTGTTTTTATACCGATCTCTTATGTCAAAATGAGTTATTTCTTAAAAGTAAACAACTCGTTACATAATTTTTTATTAAAATAATTAAAAAATAAATTTTAAATTTACTGAAAAAGCTGCAGTCGACACGGCAGATTAGTGACACAGCTAAACCTAATTGCTTGACGGACTTTATCTGGTTAGTTACTGGAAAGTCCCTGTCAATCATGGCTGACCAAGGTGATGAGAGAGACTACTAGCTTCATTCATAAGCTATTCTGGGATCTAGCATGGGATCTATTCTGGCCCAATGTAGCCATTTATTTTGGTATTATGGAAAGATAAGATGTTTCCCAGGTCTTCACCCCAGGTTTTCCACTCTTTGTTTTCGATTTTTTAAATCATTTGTGAAATTATACGTTAATTAAAATATATTGCTGGTATTTTTTCATTAACGAATAAAAAATCATTTTATCAGTGTCAAAAGCACCTAATGCTAAAATAAACTGTACGTCTGTTGAAGATTCTCATTAAAAAGAAAGTCTTTCAAAGTGCGTTCTAATGGAAATTGATGTGTCAAAAATAACGAGAACTAAAGCCAAAAGCTCAAAACGATCTTTAAGGTTAAATGCTTCTCTTTAGGAATATGCAAAAGGAAATTACCAATGGTCAAATAAATGGTACTATATTGAGTAAAAATACTTACAGTTGGTGTAAAAAGTTTACGCACGTATTCGCAACAATGCTAAAAAAGATCGACCAATCTAAAGCAGTACGTGGTTTTCTATTCAGCCAGCCATTAGACCAAATCTTAATCCATGTTGTGCTTGCATGCTAATAACAAAACTAAGCACGTCAAAACCATTGTTGCGGATCCTTTCCCCAAACGGCTAAGCATTGTCAACTCAGATATTATTGGCGTTTTTCCGACGACTACAATATCTGAGTCGTCCTACTTTGCCATCTTTATTGACAGAACAGCTGTGTTGTTCAATTTGTGTTCCTAAGACAAAATATGAGTTGTTTGAAAAATTCCACACAACAATATGAAAGAAAAGCTGTCATTGGTTGTGAGATAAATGTATTCCAATCGGATCAAGGGAAAGAGTACTAGAATGCCCAAATAAAATGCTTGTTTTTAGAAAATAAAATAAAGCTTCAGTTCTCGCTAACCTACTCGCTGTCCAGCAACGGTAAAGCGGAACACCAAAATAAAACTATTATGAGCCTATTCCCAATCGCCTTAGTTCAAGCATAACTTTCTACAAAAGTTTTGGGAAGCATTAATCAAGATAGCTATGTACATTGGTAACTATTGTATCCCCAACTTCTTTTACAGGCGTCCCTTATCCCAATGTGACCTATGGTCGTGTGTTTTTCAATAATCGTTGTCGAAATGACTTTTACGTACGAGACACGCCATTTTTATTCTTTTTCGAAGAGGATTTACGATACCGGCTGATGTCATGCTGAAATCAACCTTTCACCTTTATTGGTTGAACGTCAAAGGGACACATGCCTTTGCTACTTTGCTACTGCACGACGTCGTCTTAAACAATTTATTAATCCGGAACAACTTAAACTAATAATCAAATGCTGACTTGCTCGTATCACAGTGTTTCCTGTCAACCATGCTTGCAGTTTTTGTTGCATTAGGTATGTTCGGCAAATATTAGTGCCCACTGAAAAAAAAGATAACCAACCTTTCTCTATGTGCCAGTGATTACGAAAAATGCCCATTACCGAATAAACCTACATTTGCATTTGAGATGAGGTCGAGTCAGTTTGAAAGTATCACTGTTTATGGGCGGGTTATAGTCCTGTTTGTCAATACGATTTCATTAAAATTACAATTTTTAACTATCATTTTGACAAGTTGGCAGGACTGATACTTTTCCTAAAATAGCACATAAAATATTATTTAATAATGCCAACTGATTTGGTGAATGGCGAGACATTGGGAGGTGCGACACTCAACTCCTGCATATTCATCCCTGAATTTACATACCATTTGGTTGAATTTACACACTCTGATGTAAGAGTGAGGGTGACTTTTGTAGGAGATGGGCTGAGTGTGCCATTTAAAAACCATGGAACAGAATTTACATGTAATTTGCACACCCTGACTGGAGGAGGGGGTCAACGGCAACACCACTCCTGCTGGTGTGGAGTGGGGTGATGATGTCACTTCCGGTCATGAGACGTGGGGGTACTGACGTTACTTCCAGTTAGGTGGGTGATAACGTCACTTCTGAACACATGCGAAATGGGTGATGCCACATTTAGTCAAGGGGTTCATGTTATTTGTGAGTAATGAGGTCAATAGAAGGGGATCATGTGACTGGGGTAATGCCAACTTTCACCTTGGCCTTGATCCGAATGATATAGACTTTATCCTTCACATTGAGTGGGGATGATGACGTCACTACCGAGGGTGTAACGTGAATTCTGTATGCACTGGGTTGCCAACGTTATTTCCAGTAATATGGAGGATAATGCCATAGACGTGTGTGTGAGTCCATCAGATGGTAACATAGATTTCGACACTACTGAACATTTAAGTCCAAACAGCCACGGAAATGGGTTAAAATCTGTGTTTATTTTGTAGTTACAAATTGTACATTATGTTACTGAACCTATTCAGTGGCAGAAAGTACTCTAGACAGTTTGTTTAATAAAATTCCATATTGACATAGGTCGGAAATGATATTCGGTCTCCGTGCAGGGAATCCAGGAATCCATCAGGAAACTAGCTTTCCTTCCCCAGATTTAATTTTGGGCATTTTTGCATGGGCATTCATCCAAAGCAATGAATGGATTAACATGTAAACGTAACAATAATATTTTAATGGCGGTCACAGTTGGTAATATCTTGCTTTCATTTCAGGCTAAGCAGGGAGGAGAGTATTTGAGCAACATTCGAAGCAGTAATTTATCAAGTATGGAAGGAAAGGTATTTTCAATAAAACGTTCAGTCTTACTTTCTCATTACGTAAGGAGTAGAATCGAACATAATAATCTGCTAGGGGAACAAAGGATATAAGTAGCTGCAGCAGGACAATTGCCCGAAAAGAGGCTGAGAAAAGACTGCAAACGGTGCCTTCGAAATCGGATTTAGTTCGTATATGCGGGCCAACAGAGACAAGTTGAATTGTAACAATCACCGCATGCATGCTCGTTGTTGCAGGGTTATCTCTCGGTATAACATTGTAAAACAAAGAAAGGGGAGGAATAATGCGTTAATAATTCAAGCCCCACAAAAAAGGAGCTATGTTGATTTAGAAAATAATGGGCTTCAAGCAATGCCTTCAATGTGTTCAGTAATAGTAAAATTTCTTTAAAAATATATAGATGTGACAGTCAAAAAATGGTGCGTTAAAAATGTATTTACTAAGGGAAGCCATTGCTTAGATATCGAAAGTGGAGGTAGTGAAATTTGTACAGAATAAATTTTTCGTGTGTTGTATGGCTAATATCCATAATATCCATGCATGTGGTTGAGCGGATTAGTTGAGTCATGTCAGCTTACAAAAGAATACTAATTCGTTCTTTTTTCCCTATTAATCACGAATTTGTGGTCCAAAAATGCAACTCAGTTTTGGAACGAAGTTTCTCTGTAGATGTATTTTAAGGATGAGTGTTGGTTAGTTAGTGTTCCAGCACTGATTAGTGTTCATTCGTGGGGCAAAGTGCAATGGAGCCACAACATTACGTTTATAATATTTTAATTCAGGAATATTGGAAAAAGTTTTTCCGGTTGATTAAACAAAGTGCTATACCAATTATGATGTGTCATTGGTAATCTAATGTATTGTATTTAAAAAACATTGCTTATAGTATATGTAGTTTGTTGGTTCAAGCAAAAATTATATGCGTAGTGCCTAATGGGTTTAGTGGATTACGATCATCATCTATTTTTTATTTAATTATGTATAAAAGTAATTAGGGATCAATACATGAAAACATTAGAAACATAAAGTTAAGCCCAGCCATCTACAGATTGAGGGAAGCCAAGTTGGGCTGCAACTTCGGTGAATTCATTAATCTCAGTACTGGAGTTCGGTATGACGTGTTCGCCATTTGTAATCTTTTTATTTATATGCTGTTCCATTTAACAAGAAAGAGTTTATCCTTCTAGTTATTAATCATTCAGTGTTGTTATCTTCATTGGTTTATTTTTGGGAAATGCTAAGTGTAGTTTGGTAAGTCGGGAGAAAATCAGATTTAAGCCTTTTCATTTCCAGTCCGATGAAAAAAAATGTTTTATCAAGGCAGTTAATTGGGAAGGGGGATTGTAAGGAAGAATGCAATAAACATCAAAAATCCCCAATTCCTCGAGTATGTGAATATGTATATTTTGTGGCTGATAAAATAATTGTGCAAATATTCGTTACAGAGAAACAAATCCATGTGTTTGCATTACTTTTTAATTTTCGGGTGGTTCACTGTCCATTCGAGTAAAAATACATTTTTTCCCCTTTGTTGTTCAATTATGTATTGGAATCTACACTGAGCCTTGGGGTTTTGAAAAGGAATTTACAAATTGATACTCCAAATTAGACAAAAGATAATGCAGAAGGTTTTAGTATAAATTTAATATCAATTTTCATAAGATTGAAGTATCTTTGTCAAGCTGATCGGTAATAAGAATGTGAATTACGCAACATACAGCTCTAATTAGAGAATTAAAAGCACCTGGCGAGGTTCATGAGTAAAAAATATAACATATTACTTGTTCGTTAATACTTATGTTTTCGATTAGTTGGGCTGAAGAATTCAGAATAAACATGATTTTCCACTGAAGAAGTTTTTTAAATTTACATACCAATGTGTTTTGGTCTAATTTTTACATTAAGGTGAAATACTTTCCGATCCATACTACAGAATCGAAAAGAAGATTGGAGCGTGGGATCAAATTTTTCTTTTCTAATATGATTTTGGGATAGGTTCATTTGTGCGTAATGGTCAGTAAGGAGTGTAAGAACCAAGTAGCAATTAGCCTGCATCAGAACCTTAATTTCCCGCGATGAACATTAGCCTAAATGTAATATGTGGTGGAATTAAAAAATTTTCAAGACGGGTAATCTCTTGTTAGTGAGTGGGGATTAAAACAGCTGTTTAACTGCAAAACAAATAGTAAGTGCTGTTACAAGTAGATTAAATAGGAAAAAGGAGAAAGTGGTGCTATCATATTGAGAAATCTAGCCTAGGTGGAAATGGAGGCTCAAGTTTAGGAAAAAAAGAAATAGCATAATAATTTATTCAAATCCATGTAAGAAGTCAGAACGTGCTAAAAGAAACAAAACCTAACACGTTATGTTTCGGAACTTAAACATAACCGTTTTCCAGTAATTAGGTTTGCAGCGTAATCCCAGGCACTCAACATTTCAAAGGAAAAAAGTAAAAGATGTCAAAGTATAGTAGAAGTCCACTTGCAACGTGCTACTATAGTGTGTGTTGGCAGAACTGGACCAGGATTCCTAAATTTAGAGGAAGCTACTTCAGGTTGGTTAAGAATGCAGGAGCGACAAAAAGTGATTTTATACTTAGTTTAGAATTTGCTACAAAAGATTCTATATTTTCATAATGAGCGTAGTAGTTTCCTGCATTACCCTGATTGGTAGTTCTTGTAGTTCTAATAATTTTTCCAGATATCTGCAAATGTCTTTGCTGCGGCTCACTTTCCACGGTTACCTTAAATTAACTAGTAGCCGTCTAAACCAACGTGTAAAAGTCTGGGTAACAAAAAATCGTGTTCAAGAATAAATTATTTATCTCTGTGGCAAATATGAACAATGTTTAGATAGTGTGGTATCTTTTGGATTCCTATTCTGAAGAATGTTTAGAATCCAGGTGTAAATCAAAAGACCACAACTATTACTGGACATTTTAGTAATGTGCCCAAAGTATGAAATGGTTAACCACAATCAAAAACAAGTATGCCAGCACACGTACATACACGTAAATGCCCAGATGCAAACACATACACACACACATGCTCAAATACACAAAAATGCACTCACACATATGCTCACAAAAACACATGTGCACAAACTTTCATTCAATAATTGACCATGTGGTTTTAACTTCTAATTATGTCACAGTAACAAGATGAAGCTTTGTAAGAAACAGAAAACAAAATAATAAACAGCTGAAAGTGTATTGAAACATGTATGATTATTACTTCGACTTTTTCAGATGATGTTATGTAATAAACTTACTCATCATCCACCGGAAATACATTTATTCGGAGACCTTATTACAATTAATCGGAACACCTTCACCACTGTAAGTTAATGCTAAACCTTTGCTGTGTTGTAATAAGAATTAACATTTTATACTAAACAATTCTTTTGTACTATTTGCAGATAATAGGAAATATTATGACGTATCTCATCGTCTTGATACAATTTCGCTCGTCTGATGTTCCGAACACTAAAGACGGAAATGCGACCAAACCAAATTCTACCAACTAAAACCAAAATGATAATAAATCTAAAACGTTTATATTGTTGCACAAAGTTTTTCACACTGAAAATTTTAATTTCAAATAAAACATCACATTTTTCTTTATTTCCTAATGTTTAACCTATTTAGTATGTTTAATATACCTTTTAAGTAATTCAAGGACAAATCAACTACAGATTTAGACTTAGCTTAATAAGTATTACGTTCGTACATTTTAAAAGTTTATCAATGCTTTATCATAAATCATGGAATATCTTTTGAAAAGAAAAATACTAACGACAAACGAGCTTTGGAAGAACTTTATTTCACACAAAAAAGTGAGTTTGATTGCCATAAGTGCTTGAACATTATGCATCAGGCAAGTGAAAACATAAGTTATCAAAAAATTTAGAGCACTGATACTCAAAATGTGATCCCGGGACCTATGCTGTTATAGAACAGCCATGAAGATTTATAATTTCACATGAAATAATATCATATTTTAAAGTTAGGGCATGTAAACAAGCCAACTGTCTGTAATTATAAACATTGTAATTGTAGTTGTTGCTGACCAAATACTAAATTTTCCCTTCCAACACCTCTCCTTCTATTTTCAATACGCCCAACACAACCACCATGCTGTCAGTTCTTCACACCACAAAAATTAGCAGTCTGCCACATAAGAAAGTTTGAGAACAACTGCTTCAGAGTTTATTATTATAACTTGGCTACTTTATCAAAGTTTTAAAGTTTTAAATACAAGAAATAACTAACTACAAGGCTAATTACCTTGCAGGTAAAGATTTAGTGGCAGTGTGGGCATACAGTTTCCATTACAATTATTTTTTAGAATTTTCATGCAAGCGATTCCTTTCCCTGAAATTAACTGAAATTTTATGTTCTAACATTTTTACACAGAAATTCCAAGATATGCATAAACGAAACATCACAAGAACCAGCTGCTTAAATAAATATGTCTACCCATTCAGAAAAGAAAAATGATTAAAACTTTTTCCACGGAAAAATGACCTATGTAAACTTGACCCCTGAATTATTGCCCCATAGCTCACTTTTACCCCCCCCCCCCCTGTGGGCTGGGGTAGAATAAGCCCACCGTACCCCTGCGTGTCGTAGAAGGCGACTAAAAGGGAACCCAAGATCACGGTCTGCTAGTGTGCCAAGGGTCTGCATGGCGGAGGGTTTTTTGGTCCGTCTTTAACACTAGCAACCTCAACACTACGGTGTGCAAGTGCGCCTACGGTGTGTATGGCGGGCAGGTTTAACACCCGTCGCGAGCACTAGTCATAAAGAGGTGAAGGGACATCCAGACAAACCGGGCCCGGGGTGGCTGCTTAGAGGATGTTTGGCGGTTTGAATCCCCTTTTGGGTTTGATTCCGATTTGCCCATTCTGGCCACTGGGCTTTTCATCCTCATCCCCCAGCATGTTGGCCGTGTGCTGCAACCTAGTAATCCGTGGAGGCGGAGATCTTGGCTTTCGGGCTTTGGCTCCTTATTCCGGAGGACGGGTGGCCTGGGCGAGCCGGCCTAAGGTCTATCGGCTATGACCTTTCGGGTCCTGTCGATGTGGGGAGGCGGCTAGTGCT
The DNA here is from genome assembly GCA_023313725.1 of Lithobius niger. Taxonomy (NCBI): domain Eukaryota; kingdom Metazoa; phylum Arthropoda; class Chilopoda; order Lithobiomorpha; family Lithobiidae; genus Lithobius; species Lithobius niger. Next base: position 14,552 of record JAHWFP010037141.1, read on the forward strand.
GTATCCATCTGCATCACGGACCCGAACTGTTTGGGTTATCGAAGGAGGTGGTGTGTACGGCTTCCTTGGTGGCCTCGCCTCTCGGCATGCTTAGGCTGCCACCTCACCGAGATAGACGGCGGTGTTAGCTTCCTGGTGCAGGGCCCTGGATATGCGGCTTCCGGCCCTGCATCACCCGAGTGCCGCGCGGGGCTTTCTTTTCTGGGGAGCGCACCGCCGCGACTTCTTTTTTGCTCTCTATGGCAACTTCTTCCCTCCCCTCCCCCACAAAATCTTCTTCCCCCAAAAATTCTTCCCCTTCTCGGCGCACTAGCAAGTGCCAGAAGAGGGACCCTGAGATGGTTGGGCCTAGTGCCCAGTTACCAGACGTTCGTAAAAGTCGGGACCAAGTCCCGAAGTTCCTGGTGGTGACAGGTGAGGGCCGAGATGTTACACAACTCGGTCCTTTTGCTGTCCACAAAGCGCTAAAGGGGATCTGTGGTTCAGATCCGAAGAGTGTCTCTCGGCTCCGTGCTGGGGGATACCTTGTGGAGGTTGCGGACGATGCTCAGGCAAAGAGGCTTTTGAAGGCGAGTGCACTGGGGTTATGCCCGGTGCGTGTGGAGCCGCATCGTACCTTAAATAGCAGTAAGGGGGTCGTGACGTGCTTTGATTTGAGGGGTCTCAGTGATGATGTCATCCTGGACGAACTCAAGTCACAAGGCATTACGGCCGTTAGGCGTTTGACGCGGAAAGGCGAGAATGGTGCCCAGCCAACTGACACCTTTTTCCTGACCTTTGATTCGCCGGTTGCACCGCAGCACATTACTGCCGGTTACCTGCGGTTGAAGGTCAGGTGTTATGTCCCGAACCCAATGCGGTGTTTCCGCTGTCAACGCTTTGGTCATACCAGCGGTTCCTGTAAGGCTAAGCCAACCTGTGTTAGCTGTGCTCAGGCAGCCCATGAGGGCACTAATTGTGCTGCCCCGGCGCGCTGCGTCAACTGCGGTGGTCAGCACCAGGCCTCTTCGCGGGACTGCCATGTTTATGTTGAGGAACGTCGTGTTCAGGAATTGAAGGTTAAGGACGGGCTTTCCTACTCAGAGGCCCGGAAGAAAGCCAAACTATCGGCGCCGACGCTAACACGTTCTTTTGCCCAGGTGTGCAGTGCGTCATTGCCTGGCCCAGTTAGTGAGTCTGCTGATTTGGCAGATTTGCGCGCTGAGCTCAGGTCTTTGACGAGGACGGTGGGCATGCTTGTTACTTTGTTGACCCAGCAACATCCATCTTTGCAGGGTCTTTTGGGTCCTTCAGACCTGGTTGCTGCCGTGCCGTCAACTTCTGCGCAGCCTGCACATGCTTCTGCTTCTGCTCCTGTTACTGTTCCTGTTCCTGATGCTCTAACTGTTCCCAGGCAGGTGAAGGCTTCGGCTAAGCCTCCGCCTGCCCGGAGTGCGCCACAGAAGCCGTCGAAGAAGAAGGCTTCTGCTGGTAAAGCCTCAACTCCGCCTGTGAAGACGTTGCCACTGGGAGAGACGGTGAAACGGTCGTTGAACGGCCAGCTTGCTGAGGGGTCCATTGCGTCCCCTCAACATTGTGATACCACTCTGCCCATGGAGCAGGAAGAGATTTCCTGTTCTAATTCTCCGGGACTTTTTCCTCCTTCCGAGGACAACTTTGTTCTGACCCTCACTCCATCTTTTGATTCGGGTGAGGATTCAGATGTTTTCGGATCGCCCAGAGGAGGAGTTGAGGAGGATGGTGTTGTCTTAAGCCCGCCCTAATGCCTGCGCATACCATCGTTCAGTGGAACTGTCAAAGTTATCGGACCCATGCAGAAGAGCTGCGGCTGCTTTTGTCGCATTGGCGACCTCTGTGCTGCTGCCTTCAGGAAACTTGCTTTAAGGCGTCGGATAATCCGGTTGTTAGGGGTTACTCTGTCTACCGTCTGGATGCAGACCCTGTGCCACGTGCACATGGTGGTGTTGCAGTGCTGGTTCAACACTCTCAGCCGCATGCCAGTGTGCCTCTGCACACTAGATTTCAGGCGGTAGCAGTTAGAGTTTCTTTCCAATTGGATATTACTGTCTGTTCGCTTTATTTGCCACCGGATGAGGTCTTTGCGGTTGGTGACCTGGAGGACCTGGTTCGGCAGCTTCCTGCCCCATTCCTCTTGCTGGGCGACTTTAACAGCCACCATGTCCAGTGGGGAGGACCTAATACTGACAACAAGGGAAGGATCCTTGAGGAGTGGATGCGGAGGGGGTCCGTTTGCATCCTGAACGATGGAGCCATGACACACTGTAACTTAGCAACGGGCAATTGGTCAGCGGTGGACTTAGCCTTTTGCTCGCTGGCCATCCCAGTTCACTTCACTTGGGCTGTCACTGCCGATCTGCATGGAAGCGATCACCTGGGGTTCTGTGGCCACTGCACTGTGACTGAGGTTGGCGCTAATGACCAAGTTGTCGACGCGCCGTTAAGCCTCAATCCCCCCCCCCCCCCTCTGTGGCTTCCAGGCCAGCCCGGTGGGCGCTTAAGCATGCTGAATGGTCAGCCTTTGCTGAGGCTGCTGTGTTTCAGCGTGCGGTTGAGGACTTTTCTGATGTGGATGAACTTTCCACTCATTTCACTGATGTGGTCCTTGCTGCTGCTCATGCTACTATCCCGCGTACGTCCACACAGCCGCGGCGGGTTCCTGTTCCGTGGTGGACGCCTGCTTGCGGGCAGGCTATTCGGGCCCGCCGGCGAGCGTTGCGTGCATTCACGATCAGCCCGACTACTGGCAACTTTGTAGCGTTTAAGCGCTGCCGTGCCCGTGCCAGGTATGTCATCCGTGAGGCTAGACGTGCTTCGTGGGCAGCTTATGTTTCGTCGATCACGCGCTCCACGCCTTCTCAGCAGGTGTGGCGGAAGGTGCGCCAGATTTCGGGGAGGAGCGTGCCTTCCCCGGTTTCACAGCTGAAGGTAGCGAATACCGTGATCTCTTCTGTGCCAGATATCGCCAATTGTCTTGCGTCTGCATTTGCGTGGGTCTCGAGTGATGACCATTATGATCCTGGTTTCCTCGGGATTAAGCATAAAGAAGAGGCTCGCTTTCTTGACTTTCGCTCCGATGGGCTAGAGGAGTACAATTTACCGCTTACCTGGCAGGAATTTGTTTCAGCTTTGTCCAAGTCGCATGACTCCGCCCCGGGGCCTGATGATGTTCACTATCAACTGTTGAAACATCTGCCTCTTGCGTCCCAGCAGTTCTTGCTGGGGATGTTCAACCGTGTGTGGGCAGAGGGCTCTATTCCAGCAGCATGGAAGACAGCAGTGGTCATCCCGATTGTAAAACCGGGCAAAGACCCTACTTCTCCTTCCAGTTATCGCCCAATCGCTCTGACTAGCTGTG
>JAHWFP010037144.1:0-19686 GCA_023313725.1 Lithobius niger
AATAAGTAGATTTGATCTTGTGAAAGATGCCTTGAAACATAATCTTAATCTAAGACTGAAACTGTAAGGTACTTTTTGTAACTTAGAGGTGTTTAGGTAACACCAAAGAACATTTTCTATTCGAAATTGTAAGTGTGAATTTTATTTTTAAATTCGTTGCCGATAATTTTTTTATGTAAAAATTTCTTGTGTGCTTTTTATTCAAAGCTATTTTGTAGACTAGTTGCCAATGTAATGTATTTCATAACCCCTGTTTATTAAAACCAAGAGTAGTTTTAAACTCAGTTTGCTTCTAGAGAGATTTAATTTGCTAGTGTTTTAACTAAAAACAACTCTTTTTTTTATTTAAAGCCTAAGGTTAGCAGTTAAACCACCCACCTGGTGGCAGTAAACCAAAACGATTAGATAGTGCTAAACTTTAGATAGGACATAGATGCTCTATTCCGAACCATGCAGTAGTGACTGCTGTAGCTAGTTTATACTCCGCAAAAGTAAAAACGGCCACTCGAAGTACTTATAAATATCCTGAGACCACACCAGATGTCGGTGCAGAACAGTAGGCACCTCAAGAACCTGTGAGCATACAAAACTTGAGGCTACACAAAAGCAGAGTTTGCATTTTTATTAAAATAAGTGAAAGAACATATTACCGCACTTGCTAGGTGGATATTGTTAAATACAGAAAAAACTGGCTCGTACTAATTGTGCGTGAAAGCAATTTGATCGCACATCTGAACCAGGTTTGGCCCCATAATTATAATCGGTTACTAATTTATTCATTGAAATTAGTAACAGAAATTATTAAGTAAACATGATTAAAGTTGTGCTGTAAGCAAGGTTCAATATTACGCCTTTTATATGTATGGTCCCGGATTAATTAGAGACAGTGCTAGATATTGAGGCCTACAACATAGCCGTCTCGGTCCAGGTTGCCAAAATATTCAATGCAAACTCCATTCTAACAGATGTGATTGGTAGAGCGTGACATACGGTGAAACCTTTTAAACCTTCATATTGATCTCGACCAGCTGGCACTGTTCCGACTTACATTTAGAATGCAGATACAAAGATGGCATCTAGAGAGGGTGAAGGTCAGTTTAAATTTTTTTACGTAGCATTCACTGTCATTCAGTCTTAACTTTTTAAGTGCAGCTTACTACTTACTATATGGTCGCTGTAGGTGGCTGCATACTTCGTGCAATCACATTCTTTGCTAACACAGTAAAAGGAGTTTGTGAAAGTGTCGTTATTACTGTATGTACATCATCCTTGGAGGCGGAAGGTCAAGAGAACTTTCCATTCTCCCCATTAAATTGTGATAGTTGTGTTTACAGTGTGTGGCTATTTGCTCAAGAGATAAAGGAGCACCTACGCCACGTCGCTCTGCTGTGACATCACCGTGAGTTAGCCGAGACATACGGAGCCAAACTACCAAAAACGTGAACAGCGGCTGTTTGGCTCAGAGTAAACTAGCTCAAGCATTACGCGCGTCACAGAAGAGAACAGTGGCGCATGGTATAGCAGTAAAATTTTCTGTCACTGTGATACTAATGGCGTCCAAAAAAATTGTTCACAGCCAATCTTTTTTGTAAAATATTTACTAGTTTTTTAATCAATTGAAATGTCTCCTGAGACAATTAAAATAGTGTATTGATTTAAGACTAAAATACCAGGGCCTGCACCTGGTTGATTTTAGTTTTTATTGCCTATACGAAAATATACATTACCTGTTTTTATAGCAGTTCCCCTTTGAGCATTGATTTCTCCTAGAAGTTGTCTTCCCTGCTGAGCTCGTATTACTGTGCATGACTGGAAGTAGGCGAGCCTTTATGAGCTCGGTGCAGTGGATCATAGTTATCTTTCTCCTAGAACCTAGTTCGTAGAAGAGAGGCCGGGCGCGTGAAGGTAACCCTTATTGAAATGTGGTGTACGTTTTCTGTACGTATACTAGTCGTTTCACTCGTAAACTACTCGCTTCTTGGTAACATTTGACCGTTTTATTTCAAGATTTCTTGCATGTACTATAAATGGGACTCAAGAAGTACAACTGATCGCAAAATGTGCTCAGTAAGCAACAAAACTGTTCATATTTTACGTCCAGTTGGTTATTTTACGTCCAGTTGGTTGCAAAATGTTAACATAGTTAAATGCATTTAACTGATTACAAAAAACTACTACAATAATTCAATTTGTAGTACGTAAATTACGCGCAGTTGACTGTAAACTGTTTACAACTCAAAGTGTGATCAACTCTTCATAAAATGAGTCTTAAAGGACTGACAATACGTACAAACGACCGCAAAATGTGAGCTACTCAAAATACAACCAATCGATCACAAAAAGTGACCAGTGATTCCTCCAATTGGAGTCTGTAAAATATGCCCAGAAGACTGCAGAATGTTGACAACTCAAAATGCGATCAACTGATCACAAAATTGTGTCTTTGAAGAGCTACAGATGATTGTGAAATGTGCACTACTCAAAATACGATCAACTCATCGTAAGAAGTGACTTCTTGGTTGTTCTACCTGAGTCTGTATATTACGCACAGATGATCGCAAAATGTTGACAACTCAAAATATGATCAACTATTCACAAAATACGTTTTTTAAAGGACCCAAATAATTCTGAAGGGTGGCTGCAAAATGTGAGCTACTCAAAATACGACCAACTGATCGTAAAAAGTAATATAGATGGGTGGTGCTATTTGGAATCCGTAAATTACACACAGAAGAATGCTGACAACTCAAATATAATCAACTGTTCACAAAATACAATCATGTGGCTTGCACTGTTGCATGCGTATATCTTCACTTTTTTAATTTAAAAAACGTAGTTTGCATTTGGAAAAATTTCACATCTTTTTATGCTCTTCAATTTTTATGCTGTGCATGTATTTGTGGTTGAAAAAAGGTTTAAGCCGAACTTCCCTTGGGTTTTCGCATTTGACCATCTTAGAACTGCAATCTTACGAATTCATTGACTTGATTATTGTAAGTATTGACAAGGGTATATAATATGGATTTTTCACACTGTGTTAAGCAACTTTTTAACACGTCTTCCTTAAAAAAAATATGTATAGATTTGGCTATACGGTCAAAAAAAATGAGAAAACGGTTGCCATTTTCCAAGATGGCAGTGGGAAAGGTGGGGAATCTTAGGGGAAGTTTACAATGGTATTCAGAACTTATCTACTAAGTTTCATCTCCTTCTGAATTAGTTCCAGACAACGTCGAAATTTTAGCTAATTCACTGGACTGTATCTACAGTTTGGTGCTTACGCCTAAGGCTAAATCTCCATACAATTAAATTATTTCATTGAAACTAAGATTTAAGATTTTTTTTTATTATTAGTGTTGAAATTTGCTTGCCTGAACCACTTTTTATTGCTGTGTACCAGAAAATGTGAAATCTACCAATATCCTGTAAGTTGCATAATAGCCTATATGCAGTGACTGGCATATCAAAATGCATAGTTCGGCTATACAGTCAAAAAACGCAAAACGGCTGCCATTTTAGATTGCATTGAGTAGCCGAACCTTATGAATTTAAAAGCAAGATATGTTAGAAAGTTGCTTAGTGTATTACGCAACTTTGTAACACATCTTCCTTTCAACAAATGCATAGATTCGTCTATACGGTCAAAAAGCACAAAAATGGCCGCCATTTTCCAAGATGGCGGCGGGAGCTCAAATCGGAAGGGTGGGAAATTTTAAGGGAAAGTTCACAGCGGTATTCGGAACATATCTACCAAGTTTCATCCTTCTGAATTAGTTCCAGGCAAAATGCTAATTCTACTTGACTGATTACATGTAAATAAACTGCAGATTATTTGCAGTTTTACTCTTAGGATTACTTAATTTTACTTTAAAGTATGTTTTTATTAAAGTTTATGGTTAATTTTAAACAATCAATTGCAGTTAATTACGTGGAATACAATGGACATTTACCCGTAACCATAAGGGCAAAACGTAATTTATGAACCAACATAAAGTCTCCATAAAACCATTTCAATTAGGAAACAGATTCTGCAGCTATAGCTCTTCAAAATCCATTGACGTTATCTATTAGGGATGGTTGTATACATGTATACACATCATAAAGTGCTCGTTAAATACGACCTACTGGAAACAGTACGATTACAACCCGTTACCAGTATTGTATCCGATAGCCTAGCCTTTAATACACGATGTTCAGGTCGTAAAACGCTATCAATCGTGTCCAGTGGTAGTAAAAGAAGACCACTACATCACATATTACGAAGAATAGATCTTTTTTATGATTCAATATGTGATGTACTGGTCGTAAAATATCTAGGAAATAAAAAACGACCACTACATCCCATATTATGATGAGTAGGTCATTTTCAACAATTAATATGCGATGTACTGGTCTTAAAATACGATCAATCGTATCTAGGTAGTTAAAGACGACCACTACATCACATGTTACGATAAGTAGGTAGTTTTTAACGACTAGTTCCTCGTAATACGCGATGTACTGGTCGTAAAATACGATTAATTGGTTCTATACTTTGTATTACGATGAGATGGTCGTATTAAACGGGCAAATTATTATACAATAAGGACTTATTGCAAACATTTTGCTACCTACAGCTAAGCTAAAAAATGTTTGCAACTGTTCACGAAATGTTACCTGTTGGACACAAGCTTAAATAGTCGTAAATTGTGATTAATTGTAAGCTTTTTACAATCTATAAGAAAACGCTCAATTGGCAATAAACTGTTCGTCTTTTGCCACAAATACTACCACTAAACGTACAATACGACCATGTCAAAAACGCACTAAAAAAGTGCTCATTTTCTGATCGTATTTTACGACCCAAAATTTCAGTAAGGGAATGTATATTTTCGTATATGCAATAAAAAATAAAATCAACCAGGTGCAGGCCCTGGTATTTTAGTCTTTTTATAGCAGACTTCGTCACCTAGGAGGAGGGCTAGGTTCGAGTTACCCGCACCAGCAACCCCAGGAACAAGTCCCAGTGAAGACAACCAATTACTCGGATCTAGGAAAAAACGCCCCTAAGTGAATAGTTTTTGTTACACATCTCCATGTTCGCCCAATTCTTACCTACACTTCCTTAAGTAGTAAGGTTCAAAATTGAGTTGGTTCATCTGAGCATTAGTTTGCTTCAGATGACACCAAGCCCCAAGAAATTTATTTAAAAAAAAAAGGTTAAATTGTGAGCAATTCCACGCCCCGAGTAGGGATTCCTCTATCGAATTTGTACATTTATGACACCCACTCCGTTTGCATTTGATTTACTTAATAGATATACGGTTTTTCTTAAAAACCTCTACAACTCAGATGTCTAGCGAATTTGCACCATTATGACACTCGCTCGGTTTGCATTTGATTTGCATAAAAGATATACTGTTTTTATTACAAACTGATAGATTTAGTGAGCTTAAAATTATTGGTGATTCTGCGAAGTTAGTCTAGAAATAGGGAGATCTCAAAAAGTGGAGATGGTGTACTGGATCCACCGACTTTTGAAGGAGAAAGAAGGCTAGTTTAAGGAAAAAAGTAGCCAAGTATGTGAATTGTAAACGGAGAGAGAGTTTAGTAAATACCGTAAATCGTGGATTAAACGCCCATGGGCTTATGCAGTTAATTTGACAAAAATAGGGGGATGGGCTTTAAATCAAGCATTATCAATTTTCTAACCTTTCTGGACATATATTACCGAAAATTCAAAGCTTTTGAACGATCTCTGAAAGTGCCCGGTCCTTGTGCAGGTGCTAGGAGCTAAAGGAAGAGTTCACTATTACTAAAGGGAGCGAGAAGGGGACAGTAAACACAGCAAGCAGTACTATCTTTATTCACATCATAGAAAAACGACAATTTGAGGGGTGGGCTTTAACTCCAATATTTCATGATTTTGACTTTACAGCATTTTAGGGGGTAGGCTTTTAATACAGGATTTATGGTACGCAAAAATATGATGCGAAATTAAATTTCTTAGCGCTGTAAGTTTAGTTTAAGTAAATAGTAGTAAGGCTGTACCCGATACCGCATGATATCTGTTACATCGATACCGATACTGATTTAATTCAAGACAAGACTTCGTGTTGCACTGTTATTTTTCGAATCGTGACCGTCTGAAGGCAGGGAACACAAAGTTCTCGATGCAGATAATGATTTTATTCAGGATGAAACTTTGTGTTGCACTTCATTTTCCAGAACTGTGGCAGACAGCAGGCAGGAAACATGAAACTCTACATCATCAAGGGTGAAGTGTAGTATCTGCAAAGGAATCTCTAAGAAATACCGATTCCGATCCGATTCCGATACATTGAATATCTGCAGATTTACCGATACGGTATCTGCACAGCCTTAAATAATAGTTAAAAATTAATTGTAAACGGTAAGTTTAGTAAATATGCAAAGATCTTATTTTTTTTTACAAATTTGTTGGAGCAGGTGATCTGAAGCAAACTAATGCTCGTATACATAAGCTTCTTCAATCTGAGGTTAAGCTATGATGTCCACCACTGGGATGTTTTTCCAGGGGGCATTTTCCGGATACAAATTACTCGCTCCTATATGCAATTGTGGCTAGGTATAAAGAGCCCAGCCTAGGTAGGGTGTGGGTAGGCTTGGTGAGAGATTGGGGATGCGATCTCTTACGGTTTCTGTCTGTTTTTTTTTTTTATCGAAGTGTAACCAACATGTGTGGGATATCGCAACAGGTGTCCTGCACCTAGGGGAACAAGGCATAAAGCTGGTGTTAAAGCATGAAACCTGCTTACCTTGTTGAGGGTGATCTTGAAACTTGGAAGTGTGATGGGCGCTCGTCTTGTGACAATGAGGCTATGAAGGATCGAAGGTTGGTGTAGACAGCTGAAATGTTGAAGCTGAGATGAAGGCTATCCAGTGGATCGATGAAGCGTCAGGAGAATTTCGCTAATCGTCTTAGTGTGGCTAATAGCAGTACGTTGCCAGTGGGTGAAAGGTGTGAGAGGATCGGAATCGAAGGTTGTTGTGGTAAGCTTGTAAATGTGATGAGTTAGAAGTGACAGTAGTCTCGACGGATCGATGAAGCACTAGGTAAAGTTCAACAATAATCCTAGTTTGGGTGATGGCAGTACGTTGCCAGCGAGGTTGTAAGCAGATTGGGAGGATGGCATCAGACTGTTTCACGAGTTGATACAGATGGGAGAATTCTTGTTGCCGTGGTGGCAGGAATCTGGAATGATGGATTGAAGAGGCATCTGTAGAGATCTAAATTTTTTGATCAGGTTCTGGCAGTACGTTGCCAGCAAGCCGAGAAAGAAATAATTTTTCTTCGAGGATGTGTAGTCCATAGCTCAAGTAGGATCAGGGCCATGGAGTACGATCTTCAGGGTTCCGATCCGTAGCTGGGCGTGTGGACCGTTGATGTGAATGAATGTTATAGCAAGACCCGGAACCCCAAAGCTACCCCTTTTGCTCGTTTACGGCAAGGGGAGCAAGGTGGGTCTCGGGAAGAGACAGCTGAATGTGAGGAGATCCCATGGAAGACCGGGACGAATCCTGGGGCGTCGTCGTACTGCCATACGGACTACGACGAGATTCCAGAGAAGCTGCAGGAAGTTGAGGCATCTTGCCAAATGTAAAGTTGGGAGGTGGTAGCAGGAACGGGGGATCGGTTTTTGGAGTAAGGGATTGTAGTGCAGTGGCAGATGGATCTTAAAAGGGTGGAGTCAGGGGTGAAGAGGCAGTGCGATGTAAGTCTTGGACCGCTGGAGAGGATCGAGGTGGCTGCGATTTGGATGGTGAACCAAGCGTAGTTGAAGGAGAAAAAACTGAGGACGGCGGGTATGGGATCTGGCGTGGTAGTAAGCCCTCCAGGGCGGTGATGAGGGGATCGGCGCCACCTGTGGTGAGCCTTGAGCAGAGCGTAATTGATCTGTAAGGATAGTTGGCAGCAAGTGACGTCTTCTAGTTCGTTAGAAAGTGCGGCATTTAGTTCGAGGAGCCGCGTGTTTTCTGCTTGAAAGCAGTGGCGGATGCGGCTGTCTGCTGAAGGGTTGAGGCGTTGGCAGCAGCGGCGCGGATTGTTGATAGTTCTGTGGAAAACATTTCAGTGATGTTGAGCACACATTTTATATTGAAGTCAATGTTCTCCATATCGCGCACTGAAAGTTGCAAGTCGTGGGTGAAGGCTGCACGCAGGACCGATGCACTGGGGAATGGAGGTGGTTCGGAGGAAGGTGGGGTCTCAACCAGTGAGAAGAGTGATCTTTCATGGGCAATTGGAGAGGCAGATCGTGGGTTAGTCGAAGCAGGGATAACAGGAGGGATTGGTGAAATTATACCTGGTCCCAAAGCATGCTGATGATCAGACGGTGCTTGAGATGATGGCAGCTTGGAGGTTAGGATTGATCGGGGAGGAGCACTATGTTGTGGCGGCGCGCGGGGGACGCGGGCCACTTTGATTCTTGGATAAGTCATAGGTAGAGCCGAAGATGATGTCTTGGATGATGTAATAATGCCAGAAGTCCCGGCATTGGCTAGGCGACCGGTGGACCCGGAACTGTCGGTCTTTTGACGCTTGGGAGAAGAACCCTGATCGTTTTGGTGCACTTTGGGATTTTTGCTAGTCGGAAGAAGAGAGGGTTGTGAAGATGGAGATTTGGCATTATCCAAAGCCTTCTGTCGAGCGGCCCGACCCGCCCGTTGACGGGATAATGCATGTCGCTTATGGATCATCCGCCATTTGCCAGGTGAGATGTCCAGGCAGATATTACATTTTTTCAAGAGTTCATCACACTGTCTGTGATATTGGCAGCAGGGATGGGGATCGAGTCGATTAGTCCTGCTGGCGAACTCTAGGCATGAACAGGGTTTGGGTGAAGGTGCATTGGGAAAGGTGGTGGGCGAAACGGGATCTTCGGGGGACGACGTGTTAGACATGATGTGGTGAAACAAAGGAGAAGCTGAGTGCCAAGCACGGGAAGCTGTTATGTAGTGGCCGAATGCAGCGATCGTAGAGGCAGGGCCAGGAAGTGACTGGGTGGGTCGCTTGAAGGTAAGGGCAGAGACTAGTTAGGAGGGGGGGTCTTTTGATGATGCAGGATAGTGATCTTCTTGGGTTATGCGTGGAGAAAGAGAGAGAGAGGCGGGAGATCGCCGCAAGGTAGATGTCGTGAGCTGGAAGGTGCGGGATCGTAATAGCGATGAAGGCGCTATTATTTTTTATTTGTAGGTAAGTTGTATCAAGAATTGAAAGGGGTTGGGAGGAGAATTTGTGACTGAGACCCATACTGAAACATCTTGGATACAGTCGTATTAGTTCAGTCTTAGTTTATAGAGGGCGCCATGTGTTTTATGTGGGTATTTCTATTCAGTTTTCAACCTAAAATTAAACTAAACTAAACGAAACTAGCTTGATTTTAATATTATTTAGCCCAGCTTAGTTGTAATTTAGTTTACTTTAGATTTGGGCTGAAAAATGAGTAAAAATTATCAGACGGAACACGTGGCGCCCTCTGAAAACTCGGACTGAACTAATGGGGACCCATCTAACGTGTTTCAATAGGGACTTTTTAGAGTCACAAATTCTCCTCCAAACCCTATAAATTCTTGGTTGTATGGATCAGAGTTGATTGCAATCCTAGTCTAGTGACTTTATAGTGTTGTTGTAGGTGAAGGAAGACAGGCAAGGATCGTAATGGTGAGAGGACCAGGTTCCAGTGTGTTTAGGGTGTGTAGTGGTTGTTGTTGATAGTAGCAAAGCCATATCCCCCTCCCGTTATTATTGCATGGGAGTGAGCAAGGCAAAGTTCGGAGTATCAGGTTGGGTGGATCGTAACTGTTGAGTGGCGAAGGGAAGTCAGGTCCTGGAAGATCATGAGAAGAGCCGAACTATATGTTGGTCGTAACTGGAGGAAACGAAGCCGGAGGAGTGATGGCTGAGGAGCAAGAAGGCTTTGGGGGAATCAAACGGTGTAAAGGGATGGATTAGAAGAGAGGACTGTGGATGATCCCAGCGGCAGTGGAGTGATGCCAGGAAAGGAAAACGGCTCGTGCTTAGTGAGGACCGGAGGTGAACGATCCAACGAACGGAAGTCTGGGGATTCAAGGGGTGAGAGTAAGGTGTAGGTGATGTCGTAGTTCCGGTCCTCTCTTTCTGGGCAGTGGAGGTTGATGAAGTCAGACGGTAAGGTAGGTTGAAGAAAAATAGTAGGCTGTGCCGGACCGGGAGGGTCGGGAAATCGGCAAGGAATGGGGTTGCTGGTAGGATCACAGAATTGACGTGAAAAAGTAGAGGTAGCCGCAAGGATTGTGGAGGTAGGAGGTGTGGTGATGTAGGCTCTGATCCCAGAGGGATCGTTGTGGCAGGTGAAGGTAGCTGTGGGGTGAATGAGGGCGGACCACAGGCCTTGAACACCCCTCTCCTTTCTTCAGCCGGAAAATGGGATAGAAGGTGCGAAAAGATGGTGGAGCCCGAGGAGGCCGGAGCAGGGCCATCCTTGGCAACGAAGTCCGGCCAGAGCGCCTGGGCGGCGCCCATTTTAAAACGTGGAGAAGGCGTATCGAGACCTGGGAAGGATCGTGGACGACGGATGCGGAGCAGAGGATCGGATTTGCAGAGGGGATCGGAGCTTCAGGCAGAGGAGACTCGGCCAAGCTGGTTGAAACTTCAAGGGAATGAGCCGGAGTGTCAAAGAGTACCACAGCTGATGACATGGCCAGTGAAGTCATTACGACTGCGGATCGTGGCTTGAGGATCGACGGACCTTGGTGGATCGAGGATTGAGGCTTGGAAGGCTGACGTATCGAGGATCGATGGGGACGAGCTCGAGGACGAACATGCGCGGTGAACGCCCTAGGAGAAAGATGACGATGATCCACTGCGCCGAGCTTATAAAGGCTCGCGTACTTCCGGTCATGCACAGTAATACGAGCTCAGCAGGGAAGACAACTTCTAGGGGAAATCAATGCTCAAAGGGGAACGGCTATAAAAACAGGTAATACAGATTTTTGTCGGCTATAAAAATTGATGAAATTTTAACTGCAGTGTTTTATAATACCGTATTGTAAATACTTCACTGATGGAGAAACTACAGACAAAACAAAGCTTAGTTTTAAAGAGGTAACATTCTGGGTGCGAAGGAGCATCAAAAGAAAGTCTTGTTAGCATGAGTGGTACAACTTCTGTGTAACCGTCGTTGATGCTGCATAGCATTCGTGCACAAGGGATGGTGCAGACTATGTTATATTAGCCGCAATAACAGTTGAGCTGAAAATGTATTATTTTGCACACATGCTTACAATGCTTTCGTGGTATTGCTTTAATTGGTCAAAAAAGTGCATCACTTGACATCACCAATGCCGTAGAATATTGTCAGTACTACACCCTAAAGCAGTTATACACATATAAATTATAAACAAAGTTAGCACATTTCACCAGCCAATTCCGAAAATGTACAATTGACTCAAGAGCAAGACTGTAGTGATTAGTATAGGATATCACCCCGCTGATTGAGGGATGAGATGCGACAATGTCGAGACGTGCAGTGTCGAGCCATTGTTGCCTCTCATCATGAGAACGCCGGATAATATCCTATATTTATCTACCGATTTCAACATCTCCGCCTGTTATTTTTAAAACTCGTGTGTATTGAATGTAACTTGATTCGAAGTGTCCATCACCGTTCATAAGGCAGAAACTCAACGACGAATAGCCCCTTCAGACTACTACTCCTAAAAATTATTTAGTTGTTTGAAGGAGCACTTCGGATCAAATAACAGTCCAGCAATAAAAGTAGAGAACCTTTGTTGGGCAACTGGGTTATTGATGTTGCGCGATGACGGATGCTTTAGGAATCTTGGAACAGTCATGCGGTAAGGGAATACACGTGTAATACCAGGACGGAGAGCCAAACGGGCTTCATCAACGATAAATAAACAAACATGTATTTGAAAGCTCTATATTAAACAAATAAATAAAAAATATGACAGACGGTTGTAGAAGCGTGGTTAGCATTAGGCTCTCTGGGACTTAACCTTCATCGGGTAGGGTGAGAGTCATTCACCAACTAATTTGTTTTAGTTTTCACGATAGAATGGTTGTGTTTGGTATGTTAACGTATTTCAAATACAAATAAATTAACGTAAAATGTGTAGGAATAACAAAGCAATGTTACTCACAAATTGGTTTGGTTATATTACTCATAAGTATAAATAAGCATTAAAAATACTAAAATTGCAGGGCCAGAAAATATACATTATCTGTTTTATAGCAGTTTTCCCTCTTTTGACCATTTATTCCCCTAGAAGTTTGAGTGTTGTCTTCCCTGCCAGGCTCGTACGGTACAGTGCATGCGCGGGCTTGGGCCAGCTTATATAAGCTCCAGCACAGCATCCTGTCGGCATCATTTCTTCACATTCCAGAACCTAGCTCATGGAAGGGAGGCTTGGGCGGGAATTTAGGTAATGTATGTTTTCGGGTAGGCAATAAAAACTAAGCAGGTTCGGGTCTGCAATTTTACAGCCGACAGCAAAGGTCTTTTTACAGCCGACGAAAATATACATTACCTGTTTTATAGCAGACTTTGTCACCTGGTGGAGGGCTAGGTTCAAGTCTCCCGCTGTACGATTCCCGATGAAGACACACCTGTTTTTATCCCAGAATACCTACCCAATTAAAAATTTGCATTATTTGTCTTTTAGACGAAAACTTCCTGACAAAAAATGAAATCCTTGCTTCCTCACCACCTATATACCCAATGGATCGACCTCTCCACGCAGCCCAGGTGCGGTGCATGCGCGATAGGATGCCATCTTTTATTTGTCAGCGATCGGTGTGAACGCACACTTTTCTGTTCCACTCCGTGGTTTTTGTATTTTTTCCTGATTGTATGGTCTATTTTGACCTTTTTTTCTACCGAAAACATTCTTTTCTTTGTGATATTATATCCTTTTGTGTGCCTTTCGGGCCCGTTTGATCGTTGAGTTCTTTCATATATCCCGTTGACAGCCGGCGGTGTCGGCGCTTGCTGTTTTCCGGCCGACCCTTTTTTTGCCGCAGCTGTATTTTTGGTGTTGTTTTGAAGTTTACGTTGTGGAGTTGCTTGATTTTCTGGGTTGATCCAGATTTTCTGGATTGATCTGGAGGGTTTTGCTTAGGGCGATTTGCTAGATCGGCCTTGATTTTTATTGTGTTTTGAATGTGGTTTCGGAAAGCCTTACTTAAGCCTATTTCTGAAGCCGGCGATCGGCCCCTTTTTTTGATGTTTGTTCCTGCCAGTTAGGCCATTGTAAATTCTTGCGAATATTGTGTTTAATTTTTGACTCGATGTCTTTAAAGGCTTGCTTTCGGTTCTTTTTTCGTGACGATTTCCACCTTTTATCTGTTACGTTGTTTTGCGGAAATAGAATTTTACCGTTGTTGGGTGTTACGGTATGTTTTTTAGGCCCGGCGGATTAGGATTGTTTCCTTCGTCTCAAGTTTGACACGGCTTCCTTCGTCTCGAGACAGAAACTGCTGCACACTGCCTTCGTCTCAAGACGGGAACTGCTGAACACTACCTTCGTCTAAACGTCAAGAGACTGGTGCCTTCGTCTAATGATCAAGAGACTGGTGCCTTCGTCTAAAGATAAAGAGAGTGATGCCTTCGTCTAAAGATAAAGAGAGTGATGCCTTCGTCTAAAGATAATGAGTCTGGTGGCCTTCAGCTAAAGATACAGTGCCTGGTGGCCTTCGTCTAAAGATAAAGAGCCTGGTGGCCTTCGTCTAACGATAGGGAGACTGGTGCTTTCGTCTCAAGAGGGACACTGCCTTCGTCTCGAAATTGGAACTGCATTCCGTGCCTTCAAGATGGCACTGCTGAGGAGGATGACGACGGCCTTCGCTGCCTTCGTCTTTTGGTTTACACAGCTGCCCTTCGTGTCAGGATTGACAGTGCTGCCTTCGTGTGGAGTTAAGAAGTTGCTGAATTATTTTGAAGTGCACCTTCGCCGTGGCTGAAACGGGTTGGAATGACAGAAACAAAAATGGTTTCCTTGTTGGATTGAACAGATTCTACCTTTTGGATTATGTGCTTGTGTTCATGTTGGGTTTAGTCAGTTGGGACCTCCCTCCTTTTTCTCTCTTACTTTCCATATCTTCCTGGGTCCTTAGGATAAGTGGGAGAGAGAAAGAAATCCCCTTCGGGGGCGTTTGGCCGCACGAAAGTGGACGCACGGGGCCACTATGCCCGATTTTTTTCCCCCCCCCCCCCCACTATATCACAAGCCACTGCTCGTCACAGTTCATTTGGCGTCGGACCTGCTTTTTGAGGAGATTGATGCTAAGGCAGAAGAGAACTTTTCCTAGGACTGCAGTGTTCTTGGGATTTCTTTGGTCCCCTATGGATTCGAATCATGGCCCTTCTGAGAAGAATGCCCGTCATGCTGGGATGGATTACACGTGCTGAGAAGTTGACTGCCCGACATGGAAGAAATGTTTCGGAACTTGGATTGTAGTTGTCTGCCCTACGTTCCAGTTTCTTCGCTTCCTTTTGAAATTCAACTTTATTCAAGTGGATACGCCAAGGATGGAACCGCTCCAGCAACATTCTAGGGTTCAACGGAACGTAGGCGATTTGGTGTTCAATCTTCGTCGTTTGCGGTGCAGGATGTATTGCCGTACTGCTGATTTTCTCGTGTGAAGAACCCCGAGGTGAAATGAAAGAGAAGCGCTGTTTTGAAGCACAGCGGGTCCGTAAATTGGAACATTGGGTACTCGGAGGCAACAACCTCTTTACTTTAGACAGTACGCTGCAGCACTCAAGAGAGGGGAGTAGTTCATTGATCCTTCGCTTAACCCTTTAAGGGTGGGTGCGGCCGAATGCGCCCGAACTTTCCAGGGCGGATGCGGCCACAAGCGCCCGCTATGACATCATCTCGTTTGTTGTAAATAAACAGCTCTCCAATTGGTCGAATTGAAAAAACATAACTGACCAGATAACTGAGCAAGGCGGGTAGATTTTTTTCTGAAACATGGCGGCTGTCTAAATAGTTTTCCCGAATTTTTCAAATTCATATTTTCAAAACATCAACATTGCGTCAGTTTTCCATACGCTGCTTGCAGGAAAGCCTACTGCGTGCTGTAGCGATCTAGTGCCTAAATGTCGTCCGATGACTCGGAATTTGAAGGATTTGACGACGATGAAATTGAACTGTCAAAACAACGTGCTCGAGAAGTAACTGTGAGTGACATTGACGTAAGTAGTGTTAGTGATAGCAGCGAAAGTGAGGCTAGTGATGTTGACGATAGCGATTTGAATGCCCCGGCCGCGCTACAGTGGACAAAGCACGTAAAAAACGTAGTTAGGGATAAATTTAGTAAGGACAACTGTGGCCCAAAACATAGTTTGAATCGTGAAAAAGCATCGATTTTAGATTGCTTTTTACTCATGTGTAGTAGCGATATTTTTCAATCGTGGATTGAACAAACTAATCTGTATTACGATCAGAACAAGCCAGCGACAGCCACCGTAGACGAAGCGGCGCCAGGACCAAGCCGCGGCGGGGGCAGCAATACAAGCAGGCCAACCACGCCAGCTATCAAAACAGCAGCATGGAAAAACGTCACTTTACAAGAAATGAACTGTTTTGTTGGAATTCTCATCCTTATGGGAATCCACAAATTGCCATCAATAAAACTTTATTGGTCCGAAAATGATGCGTTAGGTGTGCCTAAAATTAGGAAGGCAATGACGCGCAATAGGTTTATCGCAATTTTGAGATACTTTCACTGCAACGATTCAGCGAAAGAACCCGATAGAAATTCTCCAAATTTTGATAAATTGTACAAAATTAGACCGTTGATTGATATGGCAAGTAAAAACTTTCTGGAGTGCTACGAACCCCACGAAAATCTTAGTGTTGACGAAGCTATGAAAAAAAAACAAAGTAAGAGTGGGGTTCGTGCAATATATGCTTATGAAACCAACAAAACGTCGCATAAAAATTTGGGTTTGTGCATCGTCGGGGTATGGTTATCCACACATTTGACGTTTATGTTGGAAAACCAACAGGGATCGAATCTGAACACGGACTAGGACATTCGGTAGTTATGAAGGTTTCTTCACCATTTCATGGTTGTTGGAGATCGATTTATTGCGATAATTTTTTCGGATCTGTGCGACTTAGCCTTGACCTGCTGGAAAAAAAAACGTTCGTATGTGGCACCGTTCGGTCGAATCGTAAAAATTATCCACTAAAAAACGTCAAATTACGAAAGGGAGAATCAACTACAGTGCGGCCACAGCCTGGCATGATAAAGAGGTAGTGCACGTTTTGTGGCGGTACATAGTGTGGTATTTGTTAGATACCATGATTGTAAATGCTTTTTTGATTTACAAGGAAGATTGCAAAGCTATCAATGTAAAACCAAAAGAGCACTTGGACTTTCGTCTAACCCTGAGCGATCAACTAATCGGTGAAGGATGTCGAACCATTTCAACACGCAAACGGCATCAAAAATCTGCAGAAGTGAACGTGCTGCTTTCACCTAGCCATAAATTAGCTCGATTAGAAGGAAGAAAACGCACTTGCGTAATGTGTAGCAAAGCTAAACGGATGCGGCCTGATGGCAAAAGGCCGCCTGAATCCCAATTTGGATGCGAAACGTGCGGGTTTTATTTTCCTATGTCCAATGTGTGAAAAGTTATGATTTTTTCCCTACAAGTCACTCATAAGTCATATTTTTCCTTGGTTTTGCCCGTCCTGGGCTAAAAGAAATGTGGCCAGCATGCAGTCCTTAAAGGGTTAAAGACATTTGTCTGTCGATGGTAACCTCTTGTTTTTCAGGCAATGTGCTGAAGACATCGAGTGATGGAGAAGCTCTGTAGAGTGAAGACGCGTCAGAGAGATCAGCTGAACTTCTTCGTCCATGCAGCGCTTATGAATTAGAAGAGTTCGTCAGTTCCAGCCAAACGCTGTCGGCCGTATGCATTGACAACAGTGCATTGATGCATTGACTACAAGAGGGGGTTTCTTCATAGTCATCTGTTTCTTACTATCCTAAAATACTTACCTCTATAGCTTGTTCCACATTATGTTTGCAGGAAACTGACTGTATGACGGCACGTTTCCTTCCACTACGGGTGCAAAAACACGTAAATATCCCACTCGTAGACTTTGACAGTAACTCTGCAGAACCTCCAAGTTTGATATCTAAATGTATTTGCACTCATAGTGCGAGGAAACGTGGGATCATATCGTCAGTTTCCTGCAAACATAATGTGAAACAAACTATAGTAGGTGCTAAAATCGTTTTCGATTTGCTGTTCTACCCGATTTTTTTAAACCCCTTTAAAGTTTAAAACACCTGCAACACTTGCAATGAGGTTAGCCTATCTGCCACCTGGTGCGCAACAATCGTTGCCTCATACAAACCAGCACCAGCCTAACAATGACACTTCGTTTTCGGGTATGGGACAAGGCAGACGTGTGTAATGTTTGCTCTGTTCTTTTTTGCTTTTCGCCAGGGAATCCGGCGTTTCGTGTTCCTTGCCCGAAATTTCATTTTGTTCGCGTCGGGGGATTTTCCCGAGTGTTTGTGTTAAAATTTTGAAGAATTAAACACTCAGGACATTCACCCTGCGGTTGCCAGTGGTGGTCATGTAGCTTTACCGGGTTTTGATGTGATTTTGGGACGAAAACGAGGTGTTAGAAAAATTATATATATATAGGTTCGATTGAGTCTCCTTCTGGATCTAAAACACCGCTTGAACGTTGTCGGAATTTTTTATTACTGACCTAAATGCCCCACTTGCGTTTTGTTTGGCTTGGTGTACGGACGCTTCCGTTAGGCCTAATGTGGTTGGAGCCGGGAATGCTTCTTCATCGCCGGGCTGTCTTCCTTGCTGTCCATGTCTCCAGTTGACCCTGGTAATTTGAGATGTCTACAGTTCGTGAGGCATAAAATAGATTTTTGATTTGATTGGATTTGTGCTGAAAGTTTGCCGTGCTGCAGGAGCAGATGGTGGCGTTTTTTGCGCAGATGGCAACCGCCAAACGGCGGTCGTGCTCTTTTCTTTCCTCCATGGTCGTGCCATCGGTTGCCAGGCGAGTGCTGCCATCTATCGGCGGAGGAAGAGCTTCGTTTGCGAAACCGAAACTGTTGTTGCTGGGAAGCTGCCTGTGGCGAGTTGAAAAAATGAGGCTGTTGGCACTGGGTCTGTGGCTGCACTACAGCAGACGGTCGTGTCTGAACCGGAGCTGTTAGTGCGGGGCAATGTTGCAAGATGGAAGTGTGAGGGAAATGCAACAAAAAATTGAAAACTCCAAGGAGGGAGTTAGCCCCAAAAAGTCTCGTTGGGGAGAAAACGCCAAAAACGAGTCTCAGTCACTATGTTGAATTCCCATAGAGGAAAAACGCCGTACTCAGACTTCAACAGATCCTCATCGCCGGCGAATCGCACTAGATGCGTACTGTTGATGCTGAAGGGCGGTGCGTTGTGCCAGGAGGGTCACACGCCACTCGCCACTCATTAACCGCCAATCGCCACCCGCCATTCGCCACTCGTTAACCACCAATCGCCACTTGTTAACCACCAATCGCCACTCGTTAACCACCAATCGCCACTTGTTAACCATCAATCGCCACTTGTTGCTAGAAGTTTGATATGTTCAGTTGTCATAACTTCAAGGATGCTAAACATCGTAGTATTCTTCACAGTTCGTCAGCGTTCCTTGTTAGTCACGTGTAGTTCACGTTGCAACTTTGTTAGTCCTTGGCCACATCCTGGTTACACTTCCCTGCTCTCGTCACGGGCTGCGGCCGGCCATCGCCATTGCGAGTTGACAGGCCGTTGCATGGCCGTGTCTGATTCTTCACATTGGCCGTATCGTGCAGTTTTTTACGGTGATTCTTTCATTTGATCAAGCGGTCGCTGCTTCGGAAACACCTTCCAAATTTTGCATATCTTTTAATTTCGTTAAGGATTTTAAATTTAACTTTAAATTCCTTGATGGTTAATTCGTGGCTTGTAAATTCCTTGCAAGAAGGAAGTGTGAAGGGCATGCAACAAAAATTGAAAACTCCAAGGAGGGAGTTAGCCCTAAAATGTCTCGTGGCGGAGAAAACGCCAAAAACGAGTCTCAGCCACTATGTTGAGTTCCCATAGAGGGGAAAAGACCCACAATCGGGGCGTGGCGAACACCACGGAGCCCCGAGTGGTGCACAAGTCTGATCGGCGCCGAAAAATGCTGTACTCAGGTTTCAACAGATCTGAAGGAATTTTTATTTTTTATTTTAATTTTAAATTCCTTGCTTGTTACTGACACTGATTTTTGTATGCGAGTCTGTGGCTGGATAAGGGCATTTTATGACGGTTGCACTACAGCCTTTGTTGTACAGTGTGAGGCCTATTAGTAAAACGTTTGGAGTTTTGGAATGAAAATCAGGAATCTGCAGAACGAACCCTTTTGTCGCCTTTTGCTGGCTAAGTTTTCTGCTGTTTTATTTCTCAACTTCAAAGACGCAAGATTCTGTAAGGAGGTTGACCAGGATGCCCCCCCCCCTCCCCCGACCTCGCTCCTGGCGTGTGGCTGGGTTGGAACCTTTAACTCATTGTGAATGGAAACTCGGTTCATCTCTTTGAGTTGAAATTTAATTCAGGTCTCGTCTTAGAACAACGTCGAGTGACTGCTAACTTGGAAAACGGAGTTGTCCACTTTTGC
>JAHWFP010037145.1:0-18262 GCA_023313725.1 Lithobius niger
TCCAGCCTCTTACTGACAAAATTTTACACCTAGACCCTAACTGTCAAAGCTTGTCCGTGTTCCTTCTAGGTTTTGACTTTTAGATCCTTACTCTAAACATTTAACGTTCCGTTTTTGTTTATTAATTCGTGTTACTTTTAGAATTGCAGCTAAACTGTAAAACAGTGCAGTTGGCGGTCACAGCTGATAGTTTAACACAAGAGACCCTAGGCTGACCCTCACTAATCTAGCTATCGCCAATGTTAACAATAGAAACAAATCCTTTAATCTTCAGTCTGTCTCGCAGCTGATGTTTGCTAATTGGTATTGTTGCATAATAACAATGTTTAAAACAATGTAAAACAATCAATCTGGTGGTTTAGAGCTCCGTAACCCCTGAACCACTTGACCAATTAGAAAAGGCCTTATGAAAAGGGCACATCTACAGAGCAATACCTGTAAAATGAGCTAAGAACCAGCTTTATAGGACAAATGGTTTGACCTGTAGAGAGGACAGACGAAAGTATCCCCAGAACAACAACAACAACAAGAAGAAGCTGAACAAGAAGTTGTCTATTTGGCCCTTGTCTGCATCTCGGGTTTGGCTGGACCGAATTTCACAATTTTTGGACTGCAGACAGGCCTTTACTAGTCAAGGCTAGATTCCAAATTTGGTTTAAATATGTTTACTTTTGACGGAGTTATAAGCTCTCAAACTTGAGAGTTTAACACAGAGGTCCTAGGTCGACCCTTACTAACACTGGCTATGTTAATAAAGGGTTGCAGCTAGAAGCACGTGGTCCTGAAGTGGCTCGTAAGTGCAAAAGTATTGTTGTAACCATTGTTTGTTTTGTCATCCAACAGTAGATTATAACATGCTTAAGTGATACACGCTTATCGTTTCAGTACCTAATTGTCAGAATTCATTGTTGTTGCAAATAGGTGGTTCACGACCTATAGCGACAGGCTGGGGCCTCAATAAAATCAAATTATGGTTCACGAAGAGACGGAGTTCTTTTATTGCAAAGGTTTGGTCGTTTTTTTTCCCACCAAAACCAAATCTTTTTTTTTTTACGGTACGCGAATTCAAAATGAATTATATGCCCCACGACCCGAATAAATTTCTCATTACTGGTTCAATAAGGCACAGGGTATCTTTTATTCCATAGGAATTGATTAGGTCCTTGCGATTATCATACTGTTACGCTTGCTATTAATTTATTTGGAATGACAATAACAAATGTGAAAATTATAAATGAGAACATTCATACAATAAAATACCTCCAGGAAAAAAAGGTAGGGGTGACAATTACACCGTGGGATTTTTTGTACATTCACAGGCCTATGAAAGTCGTGATATCCACCCAAAACCAAAACTGGTAAGAGAAGCCGCAAAGTTTACAAAAAGGGTCGGCCTTTCATAGTAGTGATATCATTCAACCAGGGAAAGGCCGCCAAGGTTAATCCTATTAGCCAAGTTAATCGCACCGAATAATACTTTGGACGTTAAATGAAAACTTTAAGATTGCTACCGCTAGTAGCCATCTTCTAGTTTTCATTTAACCTTCGAAGTATTAGTAGGTGCGATTAACTTGGCTAATAGGATTAACCTTGGAGGCCTTTCCCTGGTTGAATGATATCACTACTTTGAGAGGCCGACCCTTTTTGTAAACTTGGCGGCTTCTCTTACCAGTTTTGGTTTTGGGTGGATATATATACACGGCGATACTGGTATTGCCAGGGAGAGCCTTAGACGTGCACCTCTTTCCACTACCCTGTTTAATTTAAGTTTTATGTTGGTCTTAACGTATCCCGAATTACACAAATTACTTCGATATTGGAAGGGAGAATAACCAGCTAGTTTTAAAAAGTAAAAAAAAAATAATAATAATTAAATCCCTACGTATTAATTGGAGCGTAGCTCCGCTATGAAGACACTCCAATGTAATCTTAGACCGCTCATCAAGCGAAAACCATAAGGATTATCCAGCCACACTTTGCATGCAGTAGCACGGGAGGCTGGACAAGGTTTATCAAAAAAAAATCCGGAATCGGACATGGGGTTGACGAACTATCAGGGTGACAAAATGGACCAATAATAGCAAGAGCCAAAATCCAAACAACCACGAGACGACGAACCCGTTTCTAATTGTTAAAGGCATCCGATTGTTAAAAGATTGACTGTTAAAAGATTGATTGTTGTTGATTGTTGAATTGTCTTCCTGCCTCACTAGCAGACATTTGCCTGTAAACTGTAAACTTTTAAAAGCATATTTTGTAAGGCTGGGCAGATCCCGATTACCGATTCAGAATGTTTCACGTAATTCTTTACCGGCATTTGCAATATCGGTAGAAATCGGGTTCGGTATATAAAATCCATAGAGATCGGTAATAAACCAAATTGAAGAGACTTTCACATTTCGTCGACCGATTTTGACGTTGGAATACAACATTTTCAACGTTTTTTCACCACCTCTCCAACGGTCCAAACCCGAAACAGCTGTTTCTTATTGTTTACAAATTACAAAACAAATTTTTAAATGTTATTGGGGAATTGGTATCGGTATTCGGGTCTGGATTTGGTATCGGCCAGTTTCGTTTGATGATTGGCTCGGGTAGAAATATTGCGATCGGTCCAGCCTTAATCTAGACACACGCTAGTGTTTCGCCCCAAGTTAGGCGACAAACATCACAACAAACATCAATCAATTTAATTGTCGAGGTTGTAAACCATTGTAGCGCGACGCCATAGCGTCAGTACCTTATATCTTGAAGCATAGTTGGACACATTTCAGGTACTTGGGGAAAAATAATAATGCGGTACAAAAGCTTAAATTGTGTTGAAATCGTGAGCAATGACCAACCTGACAAAAATTAACTCGTGTAGGAATGCCAGCTAAGCTGCTTTCAATGCAAAATCTGACCCCCAATAACGTTGAAAATGAGTTACTGCAGCTAGCTAGTAGCAAGCTAGCTAGTCCGCTCATCCCTATGTTAAATACCATAGGGTGATTATTCATCGATACCGAGATAACGTGAAGGCTTCCAGCTATGAAATTGGGCGAATGGGTGCAGTACAATACGAACTGCGTACCTTTTTTTGGTTTGGAGCCTGGGGGCATAACGGGGATGGCGTGGGAGGGCGCGTAAGTACGAAAATATTGTTATAACCATTGTTAGTATTATCGGCAACGTCTCTCATTGGACGGCCAAAGTTCGGACAATGAGAACGTGTATACTGACGTGCGTGCCTAGACACACACTAGTGTATCACGATAAATCTAAACAACGCTGCAAAGAAATTGTATTCACGTCCAATTCACGAAAAATAAACCAACTGTAAAAGCAAAGCCAAAAACTGGTAAAGAGGCCACCAAGTTGAGAGTGGTTCGGCGTTCAAAGGAGTGATATCAACACACCAAATCTAACTAAATAAAACAAATTACAACAAAAGTAAAACCAAACCAAAAACCTATAAAGTGGTGACTAAGTTGGGAACGGTTCGGCCTATAGGCAAAAGGTAGTAGCAAATTGTTGAAACCAATTTCTTGTTGACGTGGCACTTTATGACACATCTGCACGGTAGTGGAGTTAAGTCAATACACAATTTAAAAACAAAGGAGTGATATCATATCAAAAACCAAAACTGGTAAAAAGGGGCCACCAAGTTCCGAATGGTTCGGCCTTACAAAGGAGTGATATCAATACACCAAAACATTCGCCAACTTAATCGCGCCGAATAATAGTTTGGACGTTAAATGAAATCTTGAACATTGCGACCGAAAGTAGCAATGTTCTAGTTTTTATTTAACCTCCGAACTATTAAGTGGTGCGATTGACTTGGCGAATGTTTTGGTGTATTGATATCACTCCTTTGAAGGGCCGAACCATTCGGAACTTGGTGGGTCCTTTTACCATTTTTTGTTTTTGATATGATATTTATGTCATGTTGAGGATAAATCCCAACGCTCCCGAAATTCAAATTGTGGAAGATGTAAGAAAAAGGCGCAGGGATAAAGAAAAACTAAAAGTTAAAAAAGTATGAGTATCCACATTCACTGATAGAAAGATACATCAATGACGATTTCCTGATACTCGCCAGCTAAGTAGCTAGCTACCTTGGCCGCCTTTGCCTGTTGGAATGTTGTCACTACTTCCAAAGGCCGACCCAAAGTCCGAAACATCCAAACATCAAAGAAAGCGGAGCCCGCTCCATTATGTCGACAGCAAATGATGCTGCTGCTGCTGAAAAAATTCCATCTGTTTAGGCAGTGTTGTGCTTTACGTTTTAAATATATGATTGGTAAAGCAAAACAGATGGAATTTACTAAATTGTACATTTTATTATTTCAATTAAAAATCATCAATTTTTATCCGTGTTCATTTTAATAATTGAAAATTCTATCATATAAAAGTTGAATTATATGCTTCTGCTAGTGAGCCGCCATCTGACAACAATTATACTCTAACAATTACGCTCTAACAATTAAGCCCCAACAACAATAAAACGTCTACTTGATTGAAGTCCTCTCTCCAGCAAAACTAAAACTATTAATTTCTCCGTTTCTATTCACTATATTTCGACCAAACTTGGCCAGATAATTCCATGCAAGAGTAAACGTACGGAGCCACACGGAAATTTGAAACTGTGTTGTTGTTGTTGTTGTTGTTGTTGTAGTAGTAGTAGTAGTAGTAGTAGTAGTAGTAGTAGTAGTAGTAGTAGTAGTAGTAGTACTTTGAGACACAGTTTCAGAAAAAACTACTGCACCTACCTAAAATCTGAAACATGATCTAAGCCAGAAATTTCCCTGGGCTTCATCCTCACAGAGACCACTTTTCCGATTGGTCGAGCCATTCTGGAGTTACAGGTCCCTGAACGATTATTTTGATTGTTTTACATTGTTTTAACCATTGTGATTAGGGAACAATGCCACTCAGCAATCTCCATTGCAACAATGGACCAGCAACAATCGACTGCATGACTAAAGATTTGTAGAGCGCGCCATAGCTGTAAAAAAAGGTACACGAATTACAAACAAAAACGTCAAGTGTGCCGTAAAAAAGGGGGTTATATGATTGAATTTTTACGTGTTAAAATGAACACGGATAAAAATTGATGATTTTTAATTGAAAAACTAATATGTACAATTGAAAAAATTCCATCCGTTAAGGTGCTGTTGTGCTTTACCAATCATATATTTAAAACGTAAAGCACAACAGCACCTAAACAGATGGAATTTCTCAATTGCACATTTTATTATTTCAATTAAAAGTCATAAATTTTTATCCGTGTTCATTTTAACAAGTGAAAATTCAATCATATAACCCTCATTTTTTACGGCACACACCGCACACTTGACGTTTTTGTTTGTAATATACATTTCTTTTCGAGATCACCACTCTCATTGAAACGACAGGTTTCTTCTACCAGGCCAGGCTAATCCATTAAAGCAATGTCTAGAGTTGTTTTTTTTTATCATTTTTTTTTATCTACTTAAAGATGCAACGATGCTCCTCAATTTCCCCGCCTTAATTAGTTCCTTAAATGGTCACGAGAGAGCGCCTTTAGCCAACAAAGAAGACGACGTCCATAACAAGCATCTCAAGAGCCACTTGATAAGTCAGTAAATGGAAAGTGAAAAGGTCTAATATGCTAGACACGATTGAAATGCACAATAGACTGGCGGCTGGGTAAGGTAATGCATGTGATAGACAGACCCTCTTATCAAAACACAATGCTATGCTATTTACTGTGAATGTTGGCCTAAATTTGAGAACGATAACTGTACATTTAACGGTTGAAGTCTTCAGTAGAATTCTTGTAACAACAATGGTTAAAGAAATTAAAGCTGTAACTTGCAATATTTGTTAATATATTTTTCAACAGCTGTTGCTTAAAAAAAAAAGATAGGAAGGACGTACTTCAATAACAGTGATTTATGTTTACTTAGTATCCCTTAACACAAACGTATTAAGAATTCTAGCCAAGATTTCGTCGTTAGAAATCATGATACGTCCACGGAAGGCCACGTTGTGTTGTTTATTTCGTGAGGTTTTATTTCGGTTGGCAAACAGAATTAAGTGAATGTTGGAGCGTTTTATTTTGTTTTTCAGATGCGACGAATTACTGACGTTTGCATACAGTATTTCACATGAATTAAAAAAAGCCAAATCTGATGATTTACACTTTTATGTTGAAACACTCTTAACTCAGGGTGTCACGGTGTTGAATGATGAGCACGATTGGCTCATATGTCCCGGTTTCAATACTGCCCTTTACTCACCACATTGCATTCTGGAAGTGGAGCTCCTCGGAAACATTCCTATGTTCATGTCTATTATGGGATGTACAAGATCCTAAAGGTATTTCCTTGTAAAATTGACCATCTCCGTCCTGAGTAAAATTAATATAGCAGTTGAAAAGAAGGTTAATTCACTATATAATACAGTTAAGAACTACTGCACAATGAGGAAGAGTCGAATTTTCCAATTTTAAGAGCGCCTTAACTTCTTCAATCGTGGGGTTCGAACCATGTGTTTGGAGACAAGGACACTGACCAGGGCTGTTGCTGCTCGCTTTGCTCGTGGTCCCCGGGACCCCTTATAAAGCTAGCGGTGAGCATAGTGACTTTTGCCCCATCTTGTAGCTGTACCCGTTTGGTATTCCTGGAATAAGAGATTATTCTTTCCACTGGATGCCATAGTCAAGGTAATGTCTGAACGAATCAGCAGTTAATAATTACATTCTCCACATTTTTCAGATATTGCATGTTTTTTTTACGGGAGTTTGGTCAGTCATAGAACTCGATTGGTTTGGAGATTATGAAGCTAAGCACCGGGCTGTGCATGCCCGATATGCTCGAGGTCTAGCGGGCAACATGTGTTGCACGTTTGGATTTAAAAAGTCTTTGTCCATCTTATGAGCCGTTTCCAAATGGCAACAAATTTATTTAAAGTGTTGCGTAAAAGAAAATGTTGCCTAAACAACATACACTGGTAAGCTAAGTAATGGCAAGAAATTGTATTACAAAATGAGAATTTCTAATTCTTTCTTAATCTCTTCACTTCCAGTACTAGGATGTATTCTAACAAAAAGCAGAAACTAAAAA
This sequence comes from Lithobius niger, assembly GCA_023313725.1. Classification (NCBI taxonomy): domain Eukaryota; kingdom Metazoa; phylum Arthropoda; class Chilopoda; order Lithobiomorpha; family Lithobiidae; genus Lithobius; species Lithobius niger. Next base: position 7,089 of record JAHWFP010037145.1, read on the forward strand.
GCACGTTAGTAATTAAAAATATATATACAGAGTAGCCATCAAGTGCAGGTGAAAGACGAAATCACGACGTTTCAGTTCCTAGCTCGGAACCGTTTAAAGGTGAAGGGTTTAAAACATATCAACCAACTTAAAAATAGAAAATTCATAAACTTATAACAGCAGAGCAGATGGGCCATGGTTATAAACCTTACAAGACTTATAACCATGACCCATCTGCTCTGCTGTTATTTTCTCAATTTTTAATTTTTAAGTTGTTTGGTATGTATTCTGGAGAGGTCGCTTTTTTAATCCCTTTGTGTACAATGTACATGTTGGCAAAGCGATTCGAACTCGCATTCTTTTGATATGGAGGCCACGGCACTAACCATTCGGCTGTACTTGGCTCCCTTCTCTTCGGTGATGAAGCTCACATTTCGTCCTTGGACTTAATGGTGTTTTTACGTCCATGGTTCTGAAAGGGTATGTCATAAAATACTGTACGCAATGGTTTTCAGCACTTCGTTTTGTATTTAGAATTCTTTGAAACGGTCTACTATAGCTACATACCAGGTGGCCCACGAAAACAAAAATCGCAACGGCAGAAATTTGATGTCCAAGAGAAGATTAACAGTATAATTTTGGAAAATTCTGTTTGAGTTAGTTGTTGTGCTAAATCAACAATTATAATTCAACACTGAGAAATGCCATCACTTATTACCCAAATTTCCGATTTCATGCTTTCCTTACAGGAGAGAAAACCTTCGACATCAGAAGAAAAAACCTTGCTTATTAATGAAAAGTGAAATTGACATTAATAAGCAGTTTCCCTGCTAGAAATTTATTCTCTACTAAATTCGTCAAATCACAATCGACTGATATCGATAAAACTGCAGTAGCTTTCAAAAGCTACTCTGGCTGTCGGTCGACGTTTATTGGCTAAATTTAACACTAAATCAGTAAGGGAATATCCAGTAGAATATTTCATCGGTCAACGCACTATAATGCAAAATACGGCCAACACTATTTGAAGTTGACATGACGTCATGGTATAACTAGCTTCAAACGTACAATTTCGACGTGTTACCAAACGTTTATTTCATTAATTTCAAATAAAAATGTGTATATTCCTACCATAAACAATCCTAAAGGCCTTTCTATCGAAATGCGCTGGGTATCGTTCGTTTGCATCACCTAGCAACACCAGTTATCACTTAGAACGGGCTACAGTTTCCGGCAACTTGGCTACATCGTTAGGCCTACCAGCCGATCACGTAACCAAGCAGCAAATTTGGAGTGCCGATTTGTTATAAAAAAATATATCAACAAATCGTCTTAATAATAATTATTAATTACGCTTAATTAATAAATTGTAAATTAATAAATTATAAATTATTATTATTATTAATTATTATTAACTCCGCATAATTTAGAGTGCAGAACGATGAAATTGTCGATATATTCTCTAACACCCTGCAAGTTATTGGAAACTATCAAAATTCGGAGTGCCGTTTTGTTATAATGAAATATTTCATGTCGCTACCTGACATCTTTGGCTGCCATTTATAACGCTTTTCCAGATTGGGCCTAATCTGTTGTTGTGTGTTTCTTCCACATTGTAATTGCTGTTTGGGATTTATGACCTTCCAGCTTTCACTATGCCCTTCATGCCGTGGTCCGCCCAGATTATCTTACCTTTCAGCGCCATCCTGCGTAGCAACGTTCACAGACAACAAAAGCCACTCCTCGCTTCAACCACGATTGTTTTTGGCCTTCGACCACTGTCGATATTATAACTTCTTCGCCTGCACGTTGGGGCAGGCGAAGAAAACATTCGTTGTTATTCATTCAATGTTGTGGACACTATCACCCTCACACATTGAAGATGGAAGCACTTCCTCCTGGAATTTCACCTTAGTGGACTGCCACTTGGCAGTTCATTCACCACACCTTCATGACACCATGCCCAACTTTCACCATCAGACATCATCATCAGCCTTCCGACAGGAATGACCTTCTCCTGGATTCTTCCCTGGCTTTCTTTAACGAAAGCAGCATCTTCCACTTCTGCACGACAACCTACAGCCGATCTATCAGCTCCCCACCATCATCACTCCTTCCTCGACACTGTATCTCAAAATGCTCTTCCGCCTTCTATCAAACTTACACTGCTGAGCATTAATCAACGGATCACTGGATTTCACCTTCACCTCCCTTCATTGGCACTGGTAATCGATGGTTCCTCACTGTTTTCCAGTACATTCATCCTCCACAGGACAAAATAAACAACAATTTTAAAAACATCAGCAGAGGCATCTTGACGGATGACCTCCAGCACCTTCGTTTTCTTTTCAGGCGTCGTCTCACGAAAGCCATCAGTTTCTTTTGGCTCTCCAGTGGTCCTTCCTATGATGGCACATCAGCCGGCAATTCAGCATATCCCACCTTCGCATAACACAAAAGCATCTCGCATTCTGGCATACGAGTCACTGCACATCATGCTCTGAGAACACACGATGCGCCCTCCTTTGTTTCTACCAAAACGAATGCCCTTCGTTACATGAAACCACACCACTAAGTTACGCTATGCCTCTTTCAATCCTCAGGGTCTCCTTTCTGATGACTTCATTTACCTTACACTTCACACACAAATGTGAAGAACTCAACAATGGATGAGTCCATGACAGTCGCTGTTCATCTGCTTTTCCCATCATGACCGAAAGACTTTTGGTTGAGCCTGCAAAAGTGCTTCAAGCAATGGGGGACCGCCATGCCTTTTCTAGTCATCAACATTCACAACTCACTTCCCTTAAGTACAAATTCATCAAGACCGATTATAAAAAAAGAACAATAAATAAAATCAATTTATTCAAATTAAAAAAAAATTCTTCTGAACATGCTGTTCTTATCTAAATAAACAAATAAAGAAGCTCACTTTCCATCTCCTTTAACACCGTGGCCCCATCATCCAGCCACGGAACTTGCTGCGTCCCTTCCCAGCATGCATCTCTCCCACGCGTGACCATTTTGTCGCCGTCATCCATTCACATCGGCTCACGAATGTCACTTTCGTTTACTTCACCACTTCATCATGCCTAGGTATCGCGGTGGCCTTTCTCATCCTGCATCCACTGAACCCCCACTCCAAATGTTAGCTGTTGGTATCAAGGCTCACCTGGATTCGTTCCTACCGCTCTAGTACCTATGCTGGAATGGTCGCCAAGATTAAACCCAGGCAAGATCCCCTTATTTCATACCAAAAACACCGAAAGTGTGATTACTTCTCAAGGCCATGCATTATCTGTATGACGATTAGTGCAACAGACTGGAAAATCAGCACCAAAATGCATAAAGCATCTCTAACCCATATAGACCAAATGGAAAGGAAAAGACTACGCTCACTATCTGAGAAAGAAGTGTCAATCCCACAATTCCCTGCAAGGATTTACCTGTATCACATTCATCATCTTTGGCCTCGTCCAGACCAAAATCCCTAAACAACAAGGACGGCAGTGGTTATTCTGTTTGTAAAACCGGGCATAGACCCGACTTCTCCTTCTAGTTATCACCCAATCCCTCTGACTAGCTGTGTCTGTAATGGAACGGTTGGTCAGTGAGAGGGTGGTCTGGGTGCTGGAATCACGGGGATTCCTATCTGCGTCCCAGTGTGACTTTCGACGATTTCGGTCAACCATCGACGATCTGGGGTTGCCCTTGAATCAGATGTGAGGGAGGCTTTTTGCCTGCATCAACATCTGGTTCAAGTCTTCTTCGACTTGGAGAAAGCTTATGATACGGCCTAGCGTTATGGGATTCTGCGTAATCTCTATGACTGTGGCTTGAGGGGACGGATGCCACTGTTCCTTTCTGCTTTCCTCTCAGGCCGTTCTTTTCACGTTCGTGTCGGGACAACTCTTTCCCGCTTGTTTGTCTTGGAGAATGGTGTGCCTCAAGGAGGTGTTCTCAGTGTCACCCTGTTTGCTATTGGCATCAACCCCATTGCTCAGCAAGCTACTGTTCCCCAGTCATTATTTGTTGATGCAGACCTGCGAGCGGCAGCTACAGCTGGCTATTAACAAAGTCCAGACCTGGGCAGTAAGTAATGGTTTCCGGTTTTCTACACACAAAACTGTGTGTATTCCCTTTTGCCGCCAACGAACTCTCCACCCAGATCCTTGCCTGTACTTAAGACAGGCACAAATTCCTGTTGTCCCGCAGGCATGTTTTCTGGGTTTGGTGTTCGATTCCAGGTTGTCTTGGCTTCCACACTTGCGCCAACATAAAGACAAGGCTTTGCGGGTGCTAAACATCTTACAGGTTCTGTCAGGGACTACATTGGGTGCCGATCACACTGCCACGTTGCGTCTCTACCGAGCTCTTGTCTGCAGCAATCTTGAAATGCGTGCATGGTCTATGGTTCGGCTAGTGACTCGACTCTCCAGATGTTGGACACTGTGCATCACAGTGGCTTGCACCTGTCAACTGGGGAACCGCCTTTGGCCATTCGTTGGAGACAACTACCCATTCAGTATCCTGTGCGATTGCGTGCTGTGCGATCCAGTCTTGTTTGGTCCATGGTTTTTGCACCAGAGTTGCGGAATGGTAGACGCGGGGTGGGTAAGGGTGGTTTCCACGATAGGCTCCAGCAGTCCTGTCAGGAGATAGCCTTTGAAATACCCGGCGTCTTGAGGCGATGCCAGTGGCCCCTTGGCTTGTTCAAGTGACATTTTCATTTTTGCTCTGGCGTCTCTCCCGAAGGGTTCCACTCTACCAGCAAGGTACTTGCTGGAGTTCCGGCGGCTGTGTTCTCTGTACACCAGATATCAGCGGCTGTTCACTGATGGGTCGAAGTCAGATGTTGGCGTGGCGTGTGCTTGTGTGTGTAAGGGAGTAACTGTTGTCCATCACCTTCCATCGGGCTATTTTATGTTTTTTGCTGAGCTTTTGGCTCTTGGTTTGGCGTGGAATGAATTCTTGATCTTCAGGGCACGCATTTCATCATTTTTCGTGAGATTCCATGAGTGCCCTGGAGTCTTTGGCGAATTACAACCCTCGGAACCCCTTGACTCAACGTGTCCAAGCTTTGCTTTCTCGCTTGCCTGGCCAGTGGTAAACTGTGCTTTTCTGCTGGATCCCAGGCCATGTTGGGATAGGTGGGAATGAGCAAGCTGATTCTGCAGCGAAAGGGGCCCTTTCTGGTCCTCTCGAAAGGGATCTCAGCCTTGTTCCTGTAGACGCCTTTTTAACTCTATGTCTGAAGTTGCACACTTCCTGGCAAGCCTTATGGGACAGGCAGGCCAGCAATAAATTGAGAACTGTTAAAGGCACTGTCGAGGAATGGCACTCGGCTCGTCACCGCAGTCGCCGTGAAGAGGTGGTGTTGGCCACCCCCGAATTGGTCCCACCCCACTTACCCGCTGTTTCCTTTTGAGGAGGGTTGACCCTCCTGAATGCTATTGGTGTCGACGGCCACTTACAGTCTGGCACTTGCTAGTTGATTGTCACCGTCTTGATAGTGTTCGTTGCCATTTCCATGTCTGCGAGACAATGCGTGTTAATTAGGTGATAAGTCTGCCCTCCTATCCGGAGTATTTCGATTTTAGCAGGAGGTGCAGATGTATGACAAGATTTAGATTTGGGGTTTCTATAAAATCTCTGTAATGTGTGGTGCAGTGGCAACCCGGACCACTGCACTGTGACAGAGGTTGGCGCTAATGACCTATCTGTTGACGCGCCATTAAGCCTCAATCCCCCCACCCCCCTCCCCAACATCTTCCACCTTCAACATCATTCGCCCAATTTTTCAAGTTCAAGCGCCAGGTCCTCTAAAATGAAATCATTCAGTTGCATTCCATCTTTAACATCGTCAGCAACTTCGACACCTGAATCGTCCTCATCGTTAATGCCCAACAAGTCAGGAACTTTGTCACTATCTTTCACAAACAATATTATGGCACATTGTGTGCCTTCACCAACCACAGTGACTCTCTCCACCAAAGAAATTCTCGATTTAAAAAAAAAATCGAACTACAACCCATTTCTGAAGGTTCGTTCCTCCTTTAACCTGTAACCGAATCATTTTTAACACAACCTGAATCCCAATGGCTCCAAAACGGTGCAAAACTTTAGCCCTATCATTGGACCTCCTTCACTACTTTCAGACTTAATATTTGGACTCCTAAAACCCCCGTCGAAACACCAATGTGCAACCTACCCAACACTTCGAACACTCAACTTCCTTTGCACCTTTGCAATCAAAGACAGGCCGACCTAGCCAAAGATTGTCCCTGGGAACTCATCCCCTCAATGTACTTCTTAATAACATATCCGCAGAATTGAAGATCTGCTGCTCCGATAATCAGTATCTTGTAGAAGAAGTAATTCGCTTGAAGATAAAGAAACCTAAACTAAGGCTTCAGCTCCAATGAGTCAATGCAACAATCAAAAGATTCCCCCCACCCACATAAACCACAGCTCTTGGCTACTCAAGTCAGTTAAGCCTTCTACTTCACAAAAACTGCCTGATGGGAAATCCCTGAAACAAAGATCACGAATTCTACAAAAGTGCACCCATCGTACCCTAAAAGATCCCCATAAGTTCCAGAAAGGAACAAATCCACCAATCACTTCCCCTACGACTGTAATTTCAAGCAAACATCTGACTACATCCTCCCCAACAAAATCCTCAGTTGCCACGGTTCCACCGTCCCAACATTACACTTAATCATCAATGCATCCCACAAGTCCAAATCTGCCCCTGAGCCACATTCAAGACAACATCGATCAGGCATGGCATGAAGCATGTAAGCGATTACCGGCAAACAAATTCTCCATACGTTCAGAATGCAATTTGATGATGCAGACAGCTTCACTCCTGTCTTTTCTGAATAGAAAACCTTCGAATAACTGCACCAGAAACATTCCGTACTCATTGTGTCGCTCGAAAGGCTGCGGATACTCCTTCGGCTTCTGTCTACACCACCAGTTCCCTAAAAACCAAAACTAACTGCCCTACAACAATTCACACACAGAAAGAACTTTTCAAAATGGTTTAAGGACTTTTCTTCTTTCCACAACATAAACAAACTCCGAAAATTTTGCTAACGCTTTTTAACGATTGTGCATTCATCGTCATCACAATTTCGACCTTCAGAGAAGTCAACATCAGGCATTCCAACTGTCAAACAAATTTCTATTTTTCGTCCAATCGACAAATTTTTTTTTCATGTCAAACGGAATCCATCGCATAAAATATTGTCTCAATGCCTCACCACCTAAACTAAAGCCCACTTTTCAGTCCCACCACAATTCGACTCCAATAACATAACATCAAAATCAATCAAAACCATCAACAAACAACTGAATGTAACATTCGAGACAAGACCCACTCAATCCTAACAGATTCCTGATCATGTCAGGTACGTTAATCACCATCGTTCCCTACCTTGAACATAACTGTGGAAAAAAAAGAAGAGATGAAGACTCAGGAATCCAGCAACGACTCTAACCACCCACTTCCACTTCACAGTGGTGCCAAAGTAACAAACCAAAATCGATGTTGCCACCTTCAACTTTTAAGGGGAAAAACAACCACTCTCCGCCTCCCACGGAGATATCGAGAAATTCAAGACAAACCTCCCAGGCAAAGAATATTCTCATCTCCACCTTCCTGCTTGATGATGTAGCAAAGAAGATAAGTCCTTATAACATATACTCCCTTGATCATTACAAATGGTCCTTTTCCCAAAAAAATAATAATAATAATAATCATCAACAAATTCTGTTCCGGAAACAACAATCAAAACTGCCGTCCCGTTTTTTTACCAAGGAAAATCGAAACACACCAACTCAGCTCTAAAGTGGCACCTGCTAGGCAGGAAGAATCAGTCACCCCTTGAACCCAAAGGGACACGCTTATCTCACTCCCTTAACAACAACCCATTAACAACCCATTCAGTCAGCCAAATTCAAACTCCACAAGAGGGGCATGAATTGCTGCCAATGTCTTCAACACTTAATCAACCTAATTCTAATGACAGGACCAACCTGCAAATTGAACCTTCACCTGGCACCGTGTTCAACCATTGACTCAACCACACTCATTGGCAACGTAGCCTACTACCATCACCATGAGGAAAATCAAGACCACCAGGACCTCAACTCTAATGATGAATCAAGGTAACAAAGTTTCTTTTCGCAACTTCCCTCCCCTCCATCACATTTTTCTTCTGTAATTTAAATGTATCCCTTTCAAATCATGATAACCTTATAGTTGGGGAGCAACTGGTTTTCCGTGTAAATTTTGTGATACAATATTCCGGGTTTTTTTTGTTTGTTAACTCGTACCCCAAAGAGCACAAAAATGCTTGTTGCCACTTCCGGAACTTATGCAGGGGGTGGGGGGAGGGGTGGAGCGGGAGGGAAGGGGAAGCGCATTGCCAGACACTACGTTTTTGGCCATAACTTTCTTAATTTGTATGATAGAGAATCCAAATTTGGCTTAAATTAAAGAAAATTTAATTACCTAAAACCTTTATTCTGTGACAAATTTGCCTAAAACAAGAAATTAACTTGCTATAGGCAGAAAGAACTAAAAATCTTTCATTTTTTGTCAATTATTTTTGCTAATAAACAGTTAATTTCGATGGTCAGACAAATTTTGTATGCTTTTGTATGATACCATTGCCGACTACTGTTTAAAGGCTAAAAAAGTATCTGTGGTTCCTATCACTCATACATACTCAGCAGTAAGCACAGCCACAGCAGGTGGAATTAGAAAGATTTGTCTACAGCTTAATGGATTTTTGGTCAATCCAACTGTACCACCACTGACTTTCATACTTCTGTTAACACGCTCTAAAGCATGGTCAGCTCCAATTGCACAAAATGGGATTATGTTTCTCTTGACAACCTAGTTTCCCACGCAAAATTGTTTTTAAACTTTAAGGCTTTCAATTTCTACCATTTGCATTTCAGCCAAGTACCCCAGTATCATTCGTGCGTAACGATGTTTATCGTGAGCACGGAAGTACCGTACTTGACAAGTCAATCTAGTGAAGAGAAGTGAAATCTCCAGTCACGCACCATTCCTTAATACGTTAACCAACTAGCATAATTTAATAATAATTTGTACGTAAAGTAATACAGCCTATGCTGTTGGATTCTTATCCAAAATTGCATCGAATTCATCCATTGCTTGGAAGATTCCCCAAACCACTAGTGCATTTTTAGCTTTCTTGTATGCCATAATCATTGTTTTAATGTGTCTTTGGTTGAAAATGTTTCTTTTAGGCATTGGATTGTTTTTTCCCTAATGCATGTTTTGATTCCGTACGCTGAATTCTAAAGAGTAAACATAGGTTGAACAGTTATTGAATGTTCTTCCATGCCTCTACATACGATACATGTTTAACCTCTAAAATGGAACTTCTTGCAACAGAGTTATACTAGTCCAGGGTTTTCATTGAAGTTACAATGCATCTAAGCATAACCACGGTTATGTTTATTCCCCTGTCCTGAAAACAAAATGGCCCATGGCAGGTTTGGTTATTTGCAGTTTTTTATCTTGGATGTATAAGCACATGTCCAATTTGTTTTGGGTCCTGCCCCATTTCTATGTGTTCAAAACACGTTATGCCCGAAGCAGAACAGCGTACAATGCTGACTATTCTGTTTGAGGTGCAGATGTCAGTGGGGTAACATGGACTCCAGTCGAAAGCAAAGCTGTTGTTGCATAAGAATCGAATGCTTACCATTTAGGCATACTTGATTTTTAGGATAACTCTTCACTAACGTCAAATTACATATCGTCTTAAAAAAGCAGTCCAATTTTATTGTATGGTTTTCCTGTAACCCATACCTTAGGCATTTTGGTATTGGTATGGATGGCTTAGAACAGTCTTAAGTAGAGTTGCCGAATCAGAAAAAGATAATGAACGATTACCAGAACTATCTCGTAGCTGTAGAACTGGTATGTTGTCAACTGCTTCTTACAATGCAGCTCTTATATTCCGAAAGTGCATTCATGGAGCAGAAAAGTGAGAGTTCACAGGACCAGTCGATATACCCTGATAACATAATTCCTCGTGAGGTGTACGCTTCAGATGGCTTGGCGGTGAATCGGAAAACATTAATTCATCACACAGAAAAGGAAGTTGCTTTGAAGAATGCAGCCATTAGTATTTCACAAACTGTTATGGCTATGACTTACAGTGAGAGGCAAGTGAGATGTTCATCTCCTACTAAAATGCAGACCATGTGTCATTCCTCGTCAGTTTTCTGTGGGTATGGTAATTCACCAAGCCACCAGAAACAAAACTTGTCAATTTGCTTCACAGTTGGGCTTTTCTACTGAATACAGCCGTCTTCTTAGACATGAGACTCAATTAGCACAGAGCATTATAGACACCATCTTCAATGATAATGTGGCGTTAATATTGTAAGAAAACGATATACAGTATATATTTTTTTGCCAGACAACGTCGACTTCATGGAAGATACCTCAGACGGAAAGAAGGCAACACACGCGACAGCACTGGCCATTTACCAACGTTAACAAGCAGGTGATAATGCACCAGTTTTACAGGTACGAGATAGTTATGGAACTCGTCCAGTATCTCTTTCTGATTCAGCAAGTCTAATTTTTGACTGTTCTGTTCTATCCAGACCAACGCCAAGGTGCCCTACTTATACTGACTACAAAACTTCATATGCTGTAGACCACACTAAAAGAACCCGAAGGTCTGGATAATAGGCAACGGGTACTCTAAAACTATAAGTTCTCTTCTGCAAAACGATATACAGTTTAACGTTTGTGAACAGATGAGTGTAAAATCAAGTATTCCAACATGATCAGCCTCACACTACCAATTGATGCCTTACACAACCACTGCTATTTTCAACCTTTAAACAGTAGTCAGAAGTGCGACTTCTGACTACAAAAGCATACAAAAGCATACAAAATTTGTCTGACAATCGAAATTAACTTTATCAGAAAAAATAAAGTCACAAAAAATGTACGATTTTTGGTTGTTTCTGCCTATGACAGGTTAATTTCTTGTTTTAGGCAAATTTTGTACGAATAAAAGTTTTAGGTAATTAAATTTTCTTTAATTTGAGCCAAATTAGAGTTCTCTATCATAAAAATTAAGAAAGTTATGGCCGAAAACGTAGTGTCCGGCAATGCGCTTCCTCTCCCC
>JAHWFP010037146.1:0-18387 GCA_023313725.1 Lithobius niger
CCATTGCTTAGCCAATAGTCAGGCTCTTTGTTGGTCACACTGGTTCACTGTTCAGTCGATAGATGGCAGAGCCACGCAAGTGGTAAACGTACCAGTACGTTTTTAGGCACTCAGTAACAATTAATAAAACGTACCAGTACACTGATCTCGAGCCTAGATCAGTCTAAAGGGTTAATAAGACTGATCGCGTAACTCTTCTTGCAATGCACAGGTTTGGTACAAAAGGGATTCGAAGCCTCAGGATTGCTGATTTATAAGAAAGTTCCATAATTATTTAAAGTAATAACAACAACAAAAATTACACCTTGATCATACCATAAGAAGGTGACGTGTGCAAGTTCTATAGATATCGCAGATAAAGAAGTCATGAGCACACAGCAAAAAAAGAGAAAAACATACTTCTATTTCGACCACAATAGCGTGGTCATCCTCACAGGCGGAAAAGTTGCCTACAGCTTTCTTAAAGGAATACTAAACCCTTACTTTTCCAATTTTTTTAATGATAGCTAAGACCCTAAAAACCCCTTCAAAACTTATAAAATGTCGCTTGCCTTCGTACTTACGTCGTAATAAATTTAAATAACTGCGTTTTTTAAGACACCCAACCAAACGTAACACTACGAGAGCTCGCGACTATGGAGGTTTCGTGATGCAGCGTGACGTCAAAACATTTAAGGGATATGGGGAGCGATCCCCTCCCATCGTGCAGTGCGCGTGACCTAGTCTCTGCGTGTAAACAAACATGGCTACCAACAACGCTGTCGCTGTCAATTCCTTGCAGCTTTATCAGTTTGAACCTGTAACGCCACTGTTTCCAGTAACATCCAACCACTTCCGCATTCGGGTGGCATCTTTTTCGGCATTCGGTAAGCAAAGTTATTTTGTGGTTTGACGAACTTTTACACTCCTTTGCTATGCACGACGGCACGATGTTTTAGCGTCGAACGATCTAACCGGAAACGATGTCCCAGGCGGTGCCGTTTTGTTTCCGGCGCACACGCAGGTCACGCAGACAGGTGGAAGGCGCCTTAAAAGTCTTGATGTCACGACGTGTCGCTCAACCGGGATTTTGTCCAGAGCTTCTGCATCGTCTGCTTAAATCAGATGCTTTAAAAATTCGTACGGCTTAAACAATGACACTTATTGACGTCGGATGACTGCTAACATTAATTCCAGTATCTAAACTATCGATAAAAAAATTAATTGTTGGAGGGTTTAGTATTCCTTTAATTCAGTGACGTAAGACCAACATAGTCAGAATGTTGTGAATCTGACTATGTGGGTTTTACGTGACTGAGTTATGGAAGTGTAGGCAACTTCTCTCCTGAAGATGACCACGCCATTGTGGTCGAAATAAGTAAGTTTTTTTTTTAATATTTTTTGTTGTGCTCAAGGCTTCTTTTTCTGTGATACCTTGATCAGACTTCTCGAAAATAAAGTACTGATACCTTCATAAGGAAAGCAAACTTCCATTTAGTTGTGCCATTTAGTTTAAAAACAAAACAAAAAAAAATATGATTTTGAATAATGTTTCACGAGGAATGGAATGTTTCTAGGTTAACGGCCCTTAAAGAATTTTTAGAAGAGATTCTAGAAATATTTCAGGAGCATACCGTGTTTGTTTAAAACCTTTTCAGTACTATTTATAACTTTCTTTCTTTTTAGACCACTTTTCTATTTTTAAAAGTAGAAATACATGTTGGTTTAGTTGTTTGCATAGGTAAAATTTCAATTGAAAATTGTAAGAAACTAAATTACTTGTAAATATCAATTAACAAACAAAGATTCACAATGTTGGATCCATTGTGTTTCTTCGCGTATTATAAAAATTGAAACACCATTGTCACAAATGACTTAATAAAAGAAAGTTTTTAATTTTTTCATTTTGAAAAACATAAAAAATAAACACAATAAAACTGTAACATTTAAGACCAATTTGTCCCTGAAGCAAAATCCCTTGCCGAAATTTGCATAGCGGATCAACCATGACAATTAAATCATCAAATCACATCACAACAGAATAAACCTGCAAATGGTAGTTGGTGTGGAAATACTTCAAACTGTCTACTGAAATCTCTCCGATAGTGAAGTACTTAATACCGTTGTGTAATTTACGTCAGTTTACCTGTTAACGGGCTTCTTGTAACAGGAGCTACTTTCGACAAATAAGAGTTCATTAGCACGTCAAAAATGCAATATTGGACCAATCAAAAGGATTTCCCCCCGTTTTTTTGTATTGCTTGTATTGCTTCTTATTAATTAGTAATATGAATCATCGCCACTGCTGTCACTGTAGGGTGGAATAACAAGAAAAAGCGTTCCCAGATCATGAATCAGTCACAATAATTTCCTTTCTATCTTTTGATTTCTCTTAGATCTTCAAGCCTTCTATTAAAAGACGTCGTTATACCAGTATGCGTCTATCTATTCTTTAATTAACAAACATACTAACTGTAGGAGAAATACATGCAAACAAATTCTTCTTTGCAAAAATGGCGGCTATACTCTCTAACTTAATCGAATGCTAAATTTGAACACTAGTTTAACTCTCTTAAACTTTTACTCAACAGAGCTTGCTGTGTCTTACTATACAATACATCAAACTACAGTTATTTCGACTCATGTGTGAGCCAATCGACATTATATTTTCATTAAAAAAATCGTATAGTAAGAACTACGGATTCGCACACAAAGGTTCTGTGATGATACGTCTGCTCCATTTGTTGTTCACCTGACCATAACCAGGCACGTGATTGTGTGCTGCCCACCTACTTGTTAAAGCGAGAGAAACTACTATTTTTTTTTTATATTTATAGGCCTATATTAATACAGGGAAATTACCTATACCTAATACTGCCTAAACAAAATTAAGTACTGAAAGGACAATTTCCGCACAAATTATTATCAACTTCTACTTTATTATGAAACTCTATACGAAGATGTTTGTAAAGCTGTAGACAGGTTTCACAATAATTAGTTTTGCAAGTTAACTTTGCATATCATTTTTGCTGGTCGGCATAACGCCATTTTACGATATCATGGTTTGTTTTATTTACGCTATAATTTCACTGAGAATTAGTATGTTTTACGCATTAATGCTCTTTATGTAGCGAATGCAGTCCAAAAGATAATGCAATGTAAACACATTAACGGCCCGTAATATAACCGAGCAGTAAGGTAGTAAGTCGTCTTTACAACATTGTGTATCGTATACATGGTGAAAAGCGAATTCGTGGAAATGCAAAAATTCCGAGAAAGAGGAGCTTCTCGCTTTGTCAGCTGCCAAAATTAGGTTGGCAGTTCGTAGAGGTCAGAGATGCTCGACTAAAGCGAACCACTAAAGCTAACTCAGGTTTAATTTGTGAAAGTCCAAGGCTTCAAACTTTGCTTCTGAAGTAGGGTGCAGTGAACATCTTTATTTTTAGAATTCGTAATCGCTTGGGTGTGGAAATTCATCCTTTAGCATTACTGTCATGCACACACAAAATTTCATCGATCTGAGGTCATATTCTGAGGAAAGTCTTTAAGTTTAAAATGGTACGTCAATAACTGGATCAGCAAAGAAGGCAAATAATGATAATACGACCGTTTTAAAGTCAAGTTTAACAGTATTTCATTTGATGCTGTCAGATATCAAGAAAGGTCATCATAATAACAAGGATTTTTTTTTTCTCAGTAATCTTATCAGCAGTTATGGGCCAAAATAGTTTGAAACGACAATTTGGCCGGATTTCTTTGTTAGATTATTCCTTCAGTTTTGAGCAAAAATAAAATTCCGTCTATTTATGTCGTGTTTCAACTATTTGAAGACAGAATCAAATGAAATTATTAAAATTAAATTTAAACCTGTCAGATTATCATAACTGTATTTTTCCCCATTTCGCAAATTGACATAAAATGTTAAACTTAAAGGTTTTATGGCACCTCAATACATGACCGAAGAGTTTTAAAAAAGTTTGTTTTCAGTACACCCTATACTGCATGTTAAATGCTCTGTGAAGGTAACTTGAACAAAAATGGTTTGCAGTTTATTTTTAATTCGACACAGCTAGTAAATTCGTACTAGGAATAAGATCAGTATCCCTCGCGTACTGGGTGTAGGTCTGTTGATTAACGTTTGCGTTGGTGAGTCATTTGCTGTATTTATAATGACAAAGCATCAACCAACAATAATTATTTTAACTGAGGGTTGTTCGATATTTAACTATTTTTTTTTAATATATATTAAACTTTATGTAAAGTTGTATGCGAAAGGATCAGCCTGTTTTGGCATCAACAACCAGGGTGTTAAGTTCGTTGCTGCTTGGACGTGTAATGTCTCTTGTCACACGCAATTCGAACGGTCTAAGCTCGCACAGCTTTGAAGCTGGATTCCGTTTCGACTACCGGACACATATACCTATCCGATACAAAAAAAAAATAGTAGATGTAGAGCAGTATAGCCTACATCTCTGTTTACCAGAAAATCCAACAAACGAGTTGTGTACCAGCAGAGAACACAGTTTGTGTAGCGGCAGTACACAATTTGTAGTCAAAATGTGTACTGCCACTACACAAACTGTGTATCGTAAGCAAACAAATCGTGTGTTGGCTGTTCTGGTACACAGAGACGTGTACTGTCTTCAGAGAGTATACTGAAGTAATTGTGTCTGACATAATTACTTCACTAGTCTCTCTGAAGACGCTTTATACACATCTATCCTACACTATTTCTCTATAAAGACAGCACACGTCTCTGTGTACAAGCACAGCCAACGCGCGAGTTGTGTGCTAGCAGTACACAGTTTGTGTAGCGGTAGTACACATTCTGATTACTAAATGTGTACTACCGCACTAGAAACTGTGTTCTGCTAGTACACAATTCGTGTGTTGGCTTTGCTGGGTGTAGGCTAAACTGTCAGAGCACGGTGTCTTCAGACATGACGTAACGAACAAAAATACAGCTTACGTTACGATTGTGAGATTTCAATAAAATAATATTTAATGTAGCTCTCACTTTACTCCTGAAGATGAGTTACGGTTAACTAGACACGTCCATTCACTGCATGCAATCTACCTTTTTGTCTTTTTATAGTAATAGGTATTAATGGGTAAGATTGAGAAGGAATTTAGTTTAGAAGCTAAATCTGAAACGACAATTTTAAATCTTAAGATTCAGCTTCAAATTTAACTCCAAACCACCATGAAGATTTAGTTTTAAATTGCCGCTTCAGAATTACCGCATTACCGTGTGTGGCTGCGGCAATTTTGGCAGCATTTCATGCCGACATCTTATCTGTACGAAGTTTGCAATTTCGCTCCTTAATCCCCGTTCATATATTAGCCAAACGGCCTACAATTAGATAGTTCACGAATAGGGCGAGAATCATCTGAAATTCCAACATGGCGACGGTTTTAGCTCTACCAGATCGCAACGAAACGACTCAATAATTGAGTTTAGTTGCGGTTGGGTAATCTGTTTCGTCAGGAAGAAGCCTTTATCTTACTGTCACGAATTATAAGACTGCAAGCATTGGCTCAAACGATGTCGAATTTAACTAATCCAGGAAGCGTTGTTTCCATGGCAACGATGTCTTTGCCATCGCGTTTAAATTTCAGCTGTGAGAATGCAAAGGTGATTCGTTGCGTAAACGCGCCCTTAGTATGACGAAGTGTGATGAATTCTGTGTTCCCGAGGTGCAAGTTTTCGGCAGCGCCATGAGCAAGTTTGATACCAAGTTTGATATCATACCAAGTTTGCATATGCGAACCAAGGTATTTTATCAATCTCGTAAACGGTTTAGGAGAACAACCCTCGACAGAAGAGTAGATTGATGTGCGATGGAGCGTCGAAAGCTATATAGGTCATTAGCGCCAACCTCAGTCATAGTGCAGTGGCCTGGATTGTCACTACGCCATTCATTACAGAGATTACACATCACCTGGACAGACAGCTAAACATAATAGATACTGTGAAATACGAGTAACAGTCCTATGGACTCTGGCAAGTAATTATTAAGAAAACCGCACGATTGTGTTGTTGCGCATATTTTCCGCCCCAAAATGGCAGCCTTTAATTTAACAGCGCCGTTCCGCGCACGTGGTCCGTCTAATCTAATCACATGGGTCTGTTGATTCCATCAGTTGCTCGAGGGGTGATCTATGATTACCAAAAAAATAAATAAATAATAACAATAATATGACATTAAAATGTTGCATGAGGTAACATAACAGCTTCCAAAGATAAACTTAAATTTAATTTTACACTAAGAAAAATTCACGCAAAACAACACCGACTCGGAGTAAGAAGTTGTGAGTCTCGCTTTCTGGCTCCAGACTAGCTCTCCAGTTTAATTGGCGTTGGTTCGGGAAAGAAGTCGGGAAGCCTGCAGCCTTCATCCCAGTGGACCTTGTGATATTAACATGCAGTGGAATTACGAAGGAATACGAAGGAAGACTTAAAACACGGCCACTACCACGTCCGACAGGATTGCAGGCATTTATAAGTTCTTAGCAATAGGAGCAAACCAGGTAATAACATGTTTCATCTTATTATTAAACTGTAACGATGACATAAACACTCGATTACAAATGAAAAAAAAGCTTCTGTTTTTTTTCCTGATTATGTAGCCTAAATGCGTATAAGTATAAAACTTATAATTCGGTTATAATAGTAGTTTTGTTAAGATGAAGTTTAATTGTCACGACCGACGCTATTATCGGGGTGTGAAAAGAAACTACTACCCCCCGTAAAAACCTCAAGTGGTGGTGTAAGAACAAAGCTGCAGAATTCCTGCAATGCAAAGACCGTAATGTTCTTAATTGTTGTAATTAAATTTGCGCATCGATCGCGCGCGGGAGAGGATCAAGCCCGGGGTGGGAAGGGGAGCTTGGACTTAATTCCATTACGAAAAAGAGTATGGGGAAATACTACCACATGGAAACAGTTTCACACCGACGGTAGAAGACGAAAAACAGCAAAGAACAAATGCAGTTAAGAAGAGCCAAAACGACTTTTTTTCTGGAATAAAAGTTTCTTCCAGTGTAGGTGATAGCGCAAAATCATGAGGTCACGGACTCTGGCCATACACAGCTCTAGTTAATGCGGGTTAAGCGCAGGGCTTAAAGGTGCCTATTCACCGAATCACCAGTTGCAGCATTTAGTGCCGTCCACCACTATTTAGTTCTATGCAGCACTTGATT
Source organism: Lithobius niger (assembly GCA_023313725.1). Taxonomy (NCBI): domain Eukaryota; kingdom Metazoa; phylum Arthropoda; class Chilopoda; order Lithobiomorpha; family Lithobiidae; genus Lithobius; species Lithobius niger. The sequence continues at coordinate 7,183 of JAHWFP010037146.1, forward strand.
TCAACAAGCGAAGGAATGCGCAAAGAAATTTCTTTTACACAACAAACTAGCCACGTGTCTCCTTAATTATTACTGAAAGTAAAGTTGGAGCGTCCACGTGCACCAGGGAGCAAGCGGTCAAGGTTAACGATATCACTGTCACGCGTGAGATGGCGTCCATCTAGCGGTTCAAATCTGCGGTTCAAAACGGTCAATATACAGAAAAGAGCGCCCGTGATGTCGTTAGGCTTAACTTTACCGCTTGCTTCCTGGTGCACGTGGGCGCACCAACTTTACATTCAATAATAATTAAGGAGGCACGTGATTTTTTTGTTGTGTAAAATGAAATTTATGTGTGTGTTTCATTCGCCTGTTGAAAATAATGGCTTGACAAAACTAGATAGCCGCAAATGGTGCTGCAGCTTTTCATTTGGTGGCAATCCCCCTTTAAGTTCTACTATTTTCGTTAGGCTTATGCCACTACTTTAGGCCTAACGTCGTCCGATCTTTCTCAAATTTAATGGGAGGGCAAGGATTTTCACCTTGGTAGTTCGTTTTTCGGGTTTGCGGCGTTACGCCTATTTTTTGGCCTATTTCGTTTTTTAGGCCGATATTTCAATTTCAATATTCAGCACACAATTTTCGCTCATATTCAATCCATTAACACTAAGACCCGACATTAACACAATTTCTTCAACAAGGCAGCCAATCACTGCTTAGAACTCATCTTGGCTTTTCTTAACTACCTTTACGCTTTGGGCAACACGGCATGGCTGTATTCTAACACCAACCATTGTAAACTGAGAAGATTGAAGAGTGAAAAACTTCAGCATTTTAGTAAAATGTTCCTGCAGAAGGCTAACGGATAACTATTTAAAATACGAAAAATTAAAAAATAATTTCTTTCTTTTAGTTGACAACTTTTTTACGTAATCGTAAAAAAAAAAAAAGTATTTCTCTTCATGACAATCATTCGTTTGGTTTGAAGAGAAATCTCTGAAGTAATTCCCTTCAAGTCAACGGAAAAAAGCATCGATTGGTGCAAAATTTGAAGCCTTAAGTCGTCGTAATATGACGAAACGGTTTATGCAAAATGAACAGTCGACCTATTTTTTTTTAATGTTTTACCGATATTTTGCTGGAAAAATTACAATTCCTCATACCCTTCACATGAACATATTTACATCCATTTCTCTTAGATATTAACCTTACAGAAGCAATTCAAAGTCGCATATCATGAAAACAAAGCGTAAGCATGGTAGCAGAGCACGGTAGATGCCGTTCCACTCCCTCCCTCGGCGATTACTTCGCAGGAAACACAGGAAACATTACGCAGGAAACAAAACACTCAACCACATAAAATGAAAAGAAATGTCTTCTTGCACTCTTGTTAGGCCCCCACATCAAAAAGACAGGCCTTTGACTAACTACAACAGCGGGCCCCCTCCCCCGACTGAAATCATAAAAAAAGTTACGCTACATTATAATATTCGTCGGCCATAATTGTGCTTAACGGGTTTGTCCTGGCTGCTTACGTTTGAAGGCTTCCCTGCCTAACAAGAGGACAGGTTTGTACTGCAGCGTGCTCCTGCTACGTGCTCGTTGCCGTTGGATTGGAGTTGTTGTTGTTGGAAGTATACAAATATTTCGCAATGCGCACAAAATCGAACCCATTACTCATAATCCTCAGAAGTCACAACTGTGGAAAAAAAAAACATTTTACATCGTGAGTGACCGGGCCTGCGTGCAGCGGGTCCACCTGACCCCTGGTTAGGAATAACTTGTTGTCAGAACAACGGTATTTGCATGTATAGTACAATAAAGAGAAATCTAATTTTTGCGAGCCATTTTCCAACACGGCCACCAAATGCAAGCGTAACTAGGCCTATACCACGCGCAATGGCTGTTTGCTGTGACGTGCACATCACGCGACTGGGCTAGTCCAATCAGACGGCCAAACAGCCGTTGTTTTCGTTCGTCATTGGCTAACTCATGGTGACGTCACGGCAAACAGCCATTGCGCATGGTTTATAAATGAAAAATTGCTGTCGTTCGACAGATTCCAAAAATGTTCAGTACTGTAGCTTTTTTGACGCGCACCCAGCGTTAGCCATGGCGCCAGAAGGAGAGAGGGTCAATTTTGCTAGGTAAATCCTATTGGAAATACTAGGTTCTTTTACATGCCACAATCGACATGAGCACGAGACATCACATGGTCCTTCTCTGCCCGAAAATGCCAGGGATGGCTGAGGCCGGATTCGATCCCGGGACCTCTGGCACTGGAGACGGTTATGCTAACCATCAGTACTGTTCAGTACTGTAAATCTCCACAAAATTGAAAGAAATTACATAAAGAATCCGACTAGAGACTGAAAACTGACTTGTTGTTAAACGGGTGAGCAATGCCTATTTAGCCCTCTATACACCCTTCATATTTGTAGACCTACCGTAAACCGCCTACTGAAACGCCAATGACTGTTAAAATTAATTCGATAAAAAAAGGGGGTGGGCCGTAACAAAATTATAATTTGATTCTTACTTCTCTCCAGGGAGGGTGTTTACGCCTCACTCCATCCCGGAAAATTTGGCTTTTATGCGATCATTCACGGACGTGATATGGGTTCAGACTAGCATTAACTCAATGTCTTTATTATTATTTGTTCAGAAATTTAGTTTATTATTTTACTATAGTTTATTTAGTTCGCTTTACGTATGAAGCCTTTAGTTAATTTTGGTGAAAAAAAACACGATTGAATGGGATGAAACATTGGTATCCTTGAATGTATGAAGCTTTTAGTCAATTTCTAGCAGAAAAATTACGATCTAAAACTTCTAAAATTACGGTCAGAAATCGTGAAATTACTCAGTTATAGAGCCCTCCCCACCCCAACCCCTTTCCCCGGGAAAAGGGGGCTGTAACTATGCAATTTCACAATTTGTGACTTTAAATTATTTATGGGTTGGGCCGTAGCTTTGCCAAGGCTGTTTATAGGCGATTTACGGTACTAGTAAAATCAGAAGTGGATAGGAGTTAATATTGCATTATTTTTTCCCTCCATGCTAGGCATATGCGTTTTATAGCAGTGGTTAGTTAACATTCCACTAGCTGGCGCCACGTGTAATGAGGTCTAAATTTGCACGTTATTAGTACCAGGGACCTTTACTCTTCAGCCGGTCCACTCAATCCAACGCGTCAAAACTATAGTATAGTCGTAAAATATATCTACACCAAACCAAACTTTGTTAAGGATTCCCGCCAAGCTAATACCATCGAGTAGGAGTTCGAAAGTAAAATAAAACATATGAAAATTACTTACTGCGCAATTTTCAGTTATTTCATTTGACAATATTGAAGTCTTAGTCGGTGGGATTAGCTTGGTAAAAGTACTTGGCGTTTGATATCACAACTTCACACGGCCGAAAAGCTTGGCGGGAATTGTTAACAAGGTTTGTTTTGGGGTAGATATCAGATATTTTTGGTCAAAATTGATGAAATAAAGTTGTTTTTCTTAGCAATTACGAGATGGAAACACCAATCTAGTTTTGTGGTCCATTTCTTTTTTTGTGTTGGCTTTCGTTCCTTTTTTCGTATGATTAGTATTTCTTATTAGCCCTGCAGTATATCCTTACAAACGCACGAATTTACTGAATGTTCAGTTTATACCGGCGTTTGCTGATTAGCATTGTTTGTTGATTAGCACTGTTTTAGTATTTTGTATTTTTAGGGGAAAAGGCTATATCAAGAGACACTTACGCATGCACACGGGCCAAGGTCAAACTGGGTAAAGGTCATGGGTCAATGAATCAGTACCACAAGGAACCATATAAGCATTTTTTCACTAACCGCATGGTCCCGGTTTGGAATTTCCTGCCATCGTCAGTTGTGGCCTCACCATCGTTAACACATTTTTAAAATGACTTAAATACACCGAATCTGTCAGGTCTTATGAACTTTTTTTGATATGCTGAAACTGATTTTATTTTGCTTGTTCTATTTTTATTGCTTTGACTTAGGTCCGTTGGCCTGCAAGTATGTGCATACTTGTAAATGTATTTGGACTGGAGTAAGTGGATGAAAGCTCTCCCTTCCTCGCCCTTTACAAATTTTAACTGTAAAAAGTTTATTATTATTATTATTACTAGGGCAGCCCTCCATATGCCCGTTTTACAGGGTATTGTTGTAATTTCCCATTTGCATGGAAATACTGTGATTTCCCATTAGCAGTAGACCAAACTTTCATTGGATTTAGTTAAGAAACAGAGAGGCCTAGATCCCGTTTGCGTAAAAATATTGTGACTGGAAAAAACATGACGTCATCAATACTGTGCCTCTTTGTTGAAAACACAGTTCGAATCAGTACTTATACAGACAATTAAATCCGTTTGGCAGACATATAAACAAACAAAATAAATAAGACTATCGAGATTCCCACTGCGGATGTCAATACCATTGCAGGCACACACACGAACGAAGAAACAAACAAATATTACGATCTTGGTTATATAGATTAATGACCCCAAGATCAAGGGCACAGGTGAATAACGCCAAGAACAAAGGTCAGGAGTCAATGACGCCAAGGTCAGTCACGGGTCAATGACCCCAGGGTCAAAGTTACAGGACAAGGTGAAAGGTCAAGACTACCAAGATCAAGGTCACGAGTCATCACAAACACACCGCCCTTTCAACCCAATCTACCTCTTCAGACAATGTAAATTCTACCAAATTCTGCGTAAAATCTACGTTCACCACAGAGACTCGCCTTCTACACCTAGTTCCATCCCGAATTGTTGGAAGTGAAGTCAACCCTACTTTACAAATGCGCTACATCGCCCGGTCCGTGGGTATTCGCCCTGGTGAATTCAATCATGAGTCCGTACCAACTCTTCCTCACGGCGACGCTCTACAGATCCACCCCATCATGCGAGTTCTCGCTCCCACCTAGTTCTCAAGTTTGAATGTTTGCTACACGTCTTTCATGGCGACACGAAAATTTTTTCTTTAAATAATTTTATTGATGTCCAACAAAACTATGCCGTGTTAAAATCATTCAAGCACGCAAAATTCCCAACCGGGTTAGGTTTCGATCTATATTCCCCTCTTCTTCAGTGTTTATAATATCTCTCTCCTCCAACTCTGGTAGAATCTCCGTAATTTCCTCTTCGTAATCATCTTCAGCCCCCTTCCCCTAACGGCGATGCGCACAAGAGTCTCAGCCTATCCACTATTTCATTCGGTTCGGCTTAATCTTCAGATGTGTCTTCCGACTCAGATGCATTAGTCCCCGATTCGACGTATTCTGCAACATGCTCTGCTTTATCCGTTACATCGGGTTCTCCCGGAGACTAGAAGAATTTTTCTCCTTCTTCATATCCTCCCAAATTGGCTTGATAATGTTTACGTATTTGTTTGTATCCGTGGTTTGGTTTCGACATTCCCGAGTAGGGATCGTTGTTGCGTTGGCATTACATGATTACAGTCTTTCAGAATCGATGCAAATGAGGCTAAAACTCGGGCTCGTACGTTTCGTATTGCGAGTCCTTTTTGAGTTACCAAACTGCCAGTCAGTCAGCAAACTGCTGATTAAGCCCTCGTTATTGCTTTTCTACCAACACTATGCCGTTATTGATTATTTTCTTAGTTTTATCCCGATGGTGAGGTCTCCCGAATCCATTTTGTACCATATTCAAACACAAAAAGGTTATCTTTTGGCGTTTGGAAAAATTTGTACAAACAATACTTTGGCATCTCACCCGACTTTGGTCCATTGAACAGCCCCTCCGATGACTGAAACGTGCCCCGATGAGCTGAAACCCGTTATTTTGTCTTAGAAGGTGTATAGAATAATGGAGAGGGATCTGAGCTGGTGGGAGTACTTATGATGGACGATTCAGAAGGATGGACGTCAGAACTCGTAATGCGGTGTATTTTCTCTTCATCGCTCACGCTACCGTGCTCGCTGCGGCTAAACATATAACATTAGAAACTGTAACCAAAACCTTGTCCGTCAGAGATAATTTCCGTTGAGTAATGTTCTGGTCGATATCAGGCTTTCTTGTTACGCTCTTACCTCACAGTATGGCGTCGGCCACGCTGTGACTGTGAGTAGCGTTTTGACACGTTTTAATATTTCTTTTTAAAAATAATTAAACATTTGCGCAGTTTTCCGTTATGATTTTCGGAACTACAACGGCAAAAGGATTCGACAGGTAGGCGAATTAAGTCGATTGCGTGAAAAGTAAGGTCTCCAAATAATTATCATTTTTTTTGGTTTAATTTGTTTTTGTGAGTAATATACGCTAAGTAATTTTTCCCTGAGTAACTGAGTAACCTAATAAAAACTCCTGTCGCCCTCTAGCTACGAACTATTGAACCAAAGATGTGTCCCTCGCATGTTTAATAGACGGCGCCTGCAATCCTAAACTCGCCAAAAGCTATCTAATCATTGGTTAATATTAATAATAACAAATTCCATTTAGCTTTCACCAAGCTGAAACCCTTAGTCGTCAAACACGATACGTTCCACCAAAAATGGGGGCCAGTCAATCACCAAAAAGGGAGAAAAAAACGTTATGAAAGTCTACGATTTTCTCTTAGTTATTAATACAGGGTTTGCTACAGGTAATAATTCATTCCCTTGACGTCTTATGCCTCATCAATCTTTCAAGCATTTCAAAATATGAGGTAGGGGAGGAGGCAGTTTCGGCTTAGAGACGTCTACTTTAAAAGGAAGAGTCTGATAGAGGAAGCTTTTAGCAAATTACACAACTGGCCGGCATTCAAGGCACGCTTTAGCAATGAGCAATCCTTTCATGATTTCGTGTGGAGCCACAAGGAAGCTCGCCTTACTGGTCACGCTAAAAGCCGGGCTTGTATCGGTCGACGAGTTGGCCTGCCTGCCTGTCATGGCTTTTAAGATGAGAGCATCTCCGAGCTAATAGTTACTTTAACATCTTTCGCCGCCTATAGGGTTGTTACTTTTTAAATTTTATTTTGAAGTTCTTTGATATTCTTTCCAAATTATTACGAGGAAGTTTTACAAGCCAGGTATTGTAACTTTTCTGATCGGGAACCATGACACTGTGGAACCATGGGGAAAACGTTGTAATGATTTTTTTTTTTTAAATTTATGGCTACATAGTGCACGACACAGAGTTTTCCAAGTAAAAACGTCAATTTCAACCTGGATGTTTTTTTTTTTAACGAAGCAGACAGTCAGCGTTGAAGACGGGCCTTGTAAAAATATAAGTTGGAATAATCTGAGAAAGAAATAAAAGACAACTGTGCCCTGACTCTTTGAGCTGGAGCCGGTCCTTTGAGTCTTATCAATTTTAACTCATACTTGCCTAGAAAACAAAAACGAATCGTTTCATGTTTAAGGTAAGGTTTTATCCGAAGTCAAAACAGCAAGGGAACACAAATTAACTTAACTGTAAGGTTTTAGATACTGCAGTGTTGATATACTGTTTAGTCCACGTGAAACCTTATTTCTGTATTCAAATATTTTTACCAATTTTTAGTTTTGCACACGATAGGTCAGCTAATGATTGGTGCTTTCTACTTGGATAAGTGACATCGCTGGAAAATGGTTGAAAACTATTCGTCTTAGTGTGCTTAGTACAACTTTACAAGAAATATCCTGTAAAAGTAATAATAATGAAATTCCAGGCGTGGAAAAGTGCTTGAAAATCTTAAAAGATCATGTATTTATTTATCGCCAGCCTTATAATAAATACTGTCTTAATTTTAACTCGTACTTGATATTTACAAAGCAAAAACGAAATATAGAAAAGGGGGGAAGACATCCGGACATTCAAATCCGGAGTGTTGCCAACGAGTCAGAATGGATCCCACAACTGCTGAATGACCTTGACAGTCTGTTACACCAACCAGGGGGTTGCAACTGTATATAGTAATAATGCACTGCAAACCTTCGCAGTATAAGCAAGGCTTCTGCCACTCGGCCGACCTTGGTAACGCCAACATGGCGCTAGCTAATTTCCAGTTCTACTCTGAATGAGATTCGCGAGAGGCCAATCCTACACAATCTAGTTATTTATGTATTTTATTTACAAAATTATTGTAACGCCCTACGAAGAACATAACAGCAATTTCAGGTTAAAATAACAATTTTAAAAACAAAAGAAACATGGTGGGCACCCAAGTTTCCAAGTGCCCACCGTTCTCGCCTCCGCTCTCGCCTGAATGAAATTCGTGAGAAACAAATCATTCACGCCTGTCGTAAGCACTCCTGTGGTGTGCGACAGGCAACGCATTATTACAGGCAAGTTGCCACAAATGTGTAAATCTAAAAAGCGATGCAAACATCAATTAGTAAAATCCAACAGCTATTGCCTGTGCTAGGATAAATTTTGCAAACAGTATAACAGTTTTACTGTATAGCTGTGCGTGTTTTACCATAATGTCGTATTTAGGTTTCTCCCACATTTCTGAGTTTATTGCGATTGAATTTGCTCACCATGTACAGCCGTAATGGCGGTTGCTTTCTCATAACGTCAAAGCGGAAGTGGCTGCGCCTTAAATCGTGAATCAGCTTGTCCGCAGTTTACCATATATCGTCCTAGCACCAACCCGACTGCACGGTCTGTCCGGGACTTTGTCAGGGTGCTCTTTTACAGTTAATAGCCAGATAAGTTTACTTCCAGCAGCTAGGCCACCGTCATCTTCTAGCGTGACCTGGTGGCAAGTATACCTTCCACTCTTCTTCCTAACGACACAATCACTCTTTGGTTAAAACGTCTACTAGATTCGTAGAACCTTTATCAAATTTTGTAATAGACTTCCGTGAACCTTTCGTGATGCACCTACGATAGTACGGTGGACTGAGTGAAGAGCTGTAAATCATTCAATACTTGCCACAAAAAAAAAAACAGTCTCTTCACCCGCTAATGTGTAAGGTAACGGTAGGGTAAACCACTTACACCGCCCCAATGATCCAAGCATTAGAAAAGCTCGTCGTAGGCATTTGGGGAGGTCCCCCCCCCCCCCCCCCCAACACACACACACTGCGCGTTTGAAGGCGTCAACCGTCCACAAACAACCACATGGCGGAAGCGAATTCCAGCAATCCACAATCCTGTTGGAGTAAAAAGAAACTTTCTACAATCTGTCTTAAAGGTTTGTTTTTGAATTTTAAGATGATGTCCGCGAGCCGCGAGTTCGGTAATTAAGATTGACAGAAAAAAAGGGCCAGAAAACCGGAAGCTGGTCATGGATATTTGCTAGGTCAAAGCGAGATCCGCCTTGAGTCGTCGTAATTCCAAAGGTTCCAGTCTCGTACTACGTAATCTTTCACTTGCCCTTAGTGTGCGTAGTGCAGGTATGGAGCTAGTAAGCCAATACACGCATCTAATACACGCTTGTGCTTAAGTAAATTATTCAGGTAACTAGTTGTTCCCCGGCGTAAATACGCCGGGCTAGCTGATTCACACTGATTTAACTCCCCTCTATAATAGCCAGCATTATTGAAGCAATAGCGTTTGTTTCTATTCTTGTTAGAGGGCATATCCGTTTCATTGTCGGCCGCTCGCCCTTTTTCTTTGCTACCGTGGCAAGAATGAGCCCGCTCGCCCTCTTGCTGATTGTTGAAGCTTCGTTTGTTTAATCATGATCCTTCATCATCATTAAGTCTGCTCATACGCGAAATATATACATAGATTATATATACCCTGCTTGCTCGATTATAACCCGGTTGCTCGAATATACTGGGAACGTTTTGTTGCCCGCATGCGCTATAGACAAGCTAAAGACAGATGACGATTACCAGTTAACGATCATAGTTTTTTTCTTGCGTATATACCAGCAGAAAACTGGATGTATTCAGTCTGGTTTTCGTATTTTAACCTCACACATTTGTTAGGCTAATATCTTATAATTTTACTTCGGCGATCTATTATCATAAATGATTTTAATTTTTATCGCGTTACTCTTTTAGAATTTCGATGTCATGGTAATTATGAACAAACGATTCAGATTTAGTAGGTGCAGACACACTGCGCCCTCTCTCCAGCGATTTTAGCAATCCGTGGTTGTGATGGCGTGTACCGGAGGATGGTGCCGACACAGTCGCGCTGAGGCAGAGCCATTTACAGCAAAGACCGCGTCATCGTTGCCTCTACAATGCTCCACAAACAGGCGACACAAATAGAGACGTGACTAGTTTGTTAAGTGGCGTCATCAGTCGGTAGAATTTGTTAACCTCGTCGATTAGTATGCAAGTTCGTCGCTTGGTGTACAGATGGCAGCATCTATCCGCCTCTATCCATTTATTTTAATCGCCGTATTTGGCTTGTTCTGTTATGGCCTTTACTGTAGGAGGCTCTGGCTGAGGACGAGTTCCGAATGGTTCGGCCCTTCAAAGGAGTGATATCAGCACACCAAAACATTCGCCAAGTTAACGCACCGCTTAATAGTTCGAAGGTTAAATAAACTAGAACATTGCTACTTTCGGTAGCAATGTTCAAATTTTCATTTAACGTCCAAAGTATTATTCGGCGCGATTAAGTTGGCGAATGTTTGGTGTGTTGATATCACTCCTTTGAAGGGCCGAACCATTCGGAACTTGGCGGCCCCTTTTATCAGTTTTGGTTTTTGGTATGATATCACTCCTTTTTTTTAAATTGTATTGACTCAACTCCCCTACCGTGCAGATGTGTAATACAGCTCCACGTCAACAAAATATTGGTTTTCAACAATTTGCTACAACCTTTTGCCTGTACGCCGAACCATTATCAACTTAGTCACCTCTTTATAGGATTTTGGTTTGGTTTTAATTTTGTTGTAATTTGTGTTATTTAGTTAGTTTTGGTGTGTAGATATCACTCCTTTGAAAAGCTGAACCACTCTCAACTTAGTGGCCTCCTTATCAGTTTTTGGCTTTGTTTATTTTGCTTTGTTCTTACACTTGGATTATTTTTCGTGAATTGGACGTAAATACAATTTCTTATCGTAATACAGTCGTGTGTGTCTAGGCACGCACGTCAGTATACACGTTTTGACAGAATAAAAGCACTCAAAGCAGTTAACGTTTTAAAAGGCCAGCAAGTGCACATGTATACAATAACATGCGACGTTTCGGGATTTATCATCCCGTTGTCAAGCAAAAAATATTTTATAGCATAAGCTACAAGTCACAAGATACACTTTAAAATGGGAAACCATTTAAGTGTATTTTGTGACTTGTAGCTTATGCTATAAAATATTTTTTG
>JAHWFP010037147.1:8127-24679 GCA_023313725.1 Lithobius niger
CCCCCCCCCCCCCCCCCCCCCCCCCCCCCCCCCCCCCCCCCCCCTCCTATGACACTCGAAGCCAGTTCTTCAGAAATTGGCGGTGAATTTTTGAAACGCTTTCCTGCAACTCAGCAACGCCATTTTCAAACGACTTTATGTCAATTAAAGGGGAAAACAATTTTTTTTTAGACAAGAGCTTCCTGCAGTGTGGGTGGAGGGAGTGTTCGGAAGGTAGGGTATTTTTAAAGAAAGTAGCGTGAATTTGAAACGTGTTCCTGCAACTTAGAAATTAAATTTGCACACAAATTCATTGCAAATTCCCCCCCCCCCCCGACTCGAAGTTGAAATCCATAATTTGGTAACAGTCAACAAACAAATGGCATTTACTGCCACTGAACAATTTTAAAAGCTTATGTTTTTTAAAAATTTCAGATGTGCCGAATTGCTAAAAAAAAAGTTAGTTATTTTGCAGGGTTCCGGTGGCTTCAAGCACTCCTTCCACAGCTAATTTTTTTTTTTTTTTTTTTTTTTGCCCCTCACTAACAAAATTCTGGGTGTGCCACTGATACTATGTAAATTAGTGTTCAGCAAATCTGAGAATCAGTAACTCCTTAAAGGGACACCCGGTCTACCTTGTAACATTCCGCGTGCCAAATTACAGCTGCCCGCAGATCGTCATCCGAGCAATTACAGCGCCAAGGTCGGCTGGGGTGGTAGCTGCGGTCCTCGCATAGCTGCTGTCTCGGTTGGCTTTGTGAATAGTACACGAGACAGAATCAAGTCAACGATTGTGTCGTCACAAACCGGAATGATTCACGTATTTTAAAATCACAATTTATAATTTTCTAGGCTAGTGTCGTATAATTTTGCTTCGGCGATCTATTGAAATAATTAATATTAAACCACGGCTGTGACGTCACGCTAACTCAACGTCACGCTAAATTTCCGTAGGTTAAATCCACAGGGAGCCGTCACACAATACTCTTGGTGTGCCGGCCTTTTTTTTTTTAACTCACCTCTCTATATACATAATACTCTCCCCAAGGGTAGCAACACGCGCGCACTGACAACGATACACCAACATTTTAAAACAAATACAGACCACGCAATAAACCTCGTATTGACTTCTTACGCAATAATACCAACAAGAATACCCGAATTGATCCAACAACACCCAAAACACAACAATACCTCCATTAGAACCGATTGTATAAGGAATAATAGGCACACTATGGGGCACTTTCAGGTCAATCCGAAAGGCGAGGCGGTAATGAAATACGCCACCGCGATGCAAACAAACGCCGAGATCTTGTGGAGTTTACGCTTGAATGTGTATTTTTTTTAACTCGACGTTACCTTGAAACACTAAGCTTGCCAACCGCCACTTTGTTTGGTCATTTATTACAATAATTCGGGCACACGAGCTCGACAAAGCTGAAAACTACAACATTTTCGCGTCCATAGCCCAAGCGTTATCCTTCATCCATTACCGGAAACTACGCAATCCCATAACCCTCTGCGCGTACGGCCACACTCTGATCTTCCTCGACGCTGATTGGTCCTTGCCTGGTGCTATTCTAATGTCAACAAACGCAGGTACGATTTTCGCGATCGCTTGTTAGAAAAAGGGAGATCGTATCTTTTAGAAAAGCAAATCAAGAATTGTTACGTTGTTTTAAAATTATGCAGTGTAGGAAATCGTACGGCCGCATTTCCTAATAACGAAAAGGAAAACTATTTGCACCAATCAGAGGAGAGGAAGCTCAGAGTGCGCAGAGGGTTGTGGGATTGCGTAGTTTCCGGTAATGGATGAAGGATAACGCTTGGGCTATGGACGCGAAAATGTTGTAGTTTTCAGCTTTGTCGAGCTCGTGTGCCCGAATTATTGTAATAAATGACCAAACAAAGTGGCGGTTGGCAAGCTTAGTGTTTCAAGGTAACGTCGAGTTAAAAAAAATACACATTCAAGCGTAAACTCCACAAAATCTCGGCGTTTGTTTGCGTGGCGGTGGTGTATTTCACTACCGCCTCGCCTTTCGGATTGGCCTAAAAGTGTGCCATAGTGTGCCTATTATTCCTTATGCAATCGGTTCTAATGGAGGAATTGTTGTGTTTTGGGTGTTCTTAGATCAATTATGGTATTTTTGTTGGTATTATTGCGTAAGAAGTCAATACGAGGTTTATTGCGTGGTCTGTGTTTGTTTTAAAATGTTGGTGTATCGTTGTCAGTGCGCGCGTGTTGCTACCCTTGGGGAGAGTATTATGTATATAGAGAGATGAGTTTAAAAAAAAAGGCCGGCACACCAAAAGTATTTTGTGACGGCTCCCTGTGGTTAAATCCCGTTAACCGTGAGCGGAAGTGTGCGTCATCGCAAAAAGTGTGGGTTATCGAGTTACCCCACACTTTTACCGATAATCCACACTTTTGTCGATAACTCAACACTTTTGACACTTCCGGATCACGCGATGGGAACGCACACACCACAACCAAAATTATACAGCGTTAAAACTCTTCTCTCCCCCCCCCCCTCCACAACCTAAAATGGAATGACCTTCATTCCTACCGATTTACCTATTGGGGTATTACTGGAGATTTGAAACAGTTCTCAAACTACAAACGAACAAAAAGAATTACTTACCTTGCGAGAATGTCGGCACAATGTCCTTCTATCCCTGCTTCATCACATATCGAAGTTTATTCTTTCCGAACAGAGCGAGCGAGCTAGCTTACAAGCTAAACTTTGCGAAACGACGCGTCGTCTAACTCCCACCCACCTTCCAGAAACTTGAGCGTAGCCTACAGTCTGTCTACCTGCCAAAGGAATCGTCCAACACCCACTCGCCCTCCATAAATTAAAATGGAATGACCCTCACTGATTTGACATAAGGTATTACCGTATTTCTTGAAGCAATTTTCACAAACACAAAACGTTTTAATTAAATAAGAATTAGCTTGACGTCCCAACCGTGATTTAAATAAGTTATCGTTTAAAATCGATAACCGCTCGATTTTAACCAATAACTATTACTTAATTTTTACCGCATTACTCTATTAGCTTTTTAGATCTCATGGTAATTATTAGAAAATTAGTAGATGTACACACAGAGATGAAACGTCATGATTATTGTACGCGCGCAATGCATCATATAGTTACGGGTCGTTCTTAAATATAGTTAACAATATTCAACAGAAAATCCCCTAGACGCCACATTTTAAAACGGTTTTTTAGCAAGGAAAAGACTAACGTTAAGTAAATAGACCTTTGGGGCCGTACTTTCTGTGGTGGATCGAGAAAAATGGCTCTGGGAGGTATATCAAAATGGCGGCTTGCTAGTTAAAAAGAAAAGCAAAAGCGCTGTCGAAGTAGCACAAAATATAAACGAAAACAAAGAGAAAAATAACATACAAAACCGATTGTCAAAGAAAAAATGGGAAAGCAATACAAACAAAATTTCGTCAACTACTTAACAATAGTACAGCAAACAAACAATTTTACCAAAACGTTGAAAGCGTCATAATTTTCAATAAATAGAACGGAATGTTCACAGTCAAAATGTAACGACACGCCTTTGCATTCTCGCAACTAGAACTTAATAGCGAAGACAAAGATGTTGCTGCTATGGTAATAAAGTTACCAGGATTAGTTGAATCCGACATCCTTTGAGTGAATGCTTGCAGTCGTGTAATCCGTGACAATAAGGGACTGGTCATTATTTATGGCTGGGGAGGGGGAGGGGGAGGGGGCGGAGGAAATGAAAATGCGACCACCAAATTTTCGATGGAACCCCCATCAAGACCCTGAAAAAAATCTTCATCCCTCCACTCAAGGTCCAAAAATAATGTGGGGCCCCCCCCCCCCTCGCCAAAAAAAAGCGCTATTCGTATACCCATAGAGACTGTCTGCAGATGATTCCTATAGCCAAGACTAGTGCTGTAGCCAAATTAATTAAGTAGCTCTCCACACCGACAGTTACCATTAGTTAATTGTGAGGAAACGTGTCTCGTTTTTAACGAAAAGACATGTTGGATTAAAAATGTTCTATAAAATGTCCCTTAAACCCATCTCTTTTCGAGATTCATACAATAAGCATGATGAACACCCTGTTTGCTTGTATGCCCGCATCCGTAACATAGTTGGCACCTGAAAGACCGAACCCAAGAAGCCAAGAAACCAGGTGCCAAGGGTTTTCCACAAAGTTCTTTGTAAAAATAGTTGCAGGAATGACTTTTTCTTGTAGTTGGACAGTGTGTTTTGACCCCCCCCCCCCCCCAACGAGAGGGTTCGTAAACGTCATGCCCCCTCCCATCTCCCCAGGCCATAAATAATGACCGGTCCCTAAGATAGAGAATTTCTCCTGACGAAACAATTTTGCCAGTCGCTTTTGAACTCGCATTATTGACCGTTTTCGTTGCGAGCCGGCAAAGCTAAAACCGCAGCCATTTTGGAACATCAGAATTTCAGATGATTCCAAGCTTTTAGCTGCGAGAATGCCAAGGAGAGTTGTTGCGTACCCGTCCTCTCAACTCACAACGCTGAACATGCTTTCCAACCTATCTCTGTTCATACTAATCGATAATCTAAACAGTTGTTCTTGAAACGGGAGCGGTTTCTTTGACCTTCATACGCAACTTGGTGTGACATTTGCTTTCGCGGTAGAAATTAGATTCACGCAAGCGTACGTACCTTTGAAAGTATTGCTTGCGAAACCACAAAAAAATTTGAAAACGGCATACAGTTGGTGAATTGGTTGGAAGCGAGCTGCTGACAAATTAGGAAAGAAAGATCCCGTTATGTGCTTTTTTTTTAACGTCATCTATAGCATTCGGTCTGCAGATTGGCTTGGGCAAACTCCCCTCCCCCCACGAAAAAAGCAGTGGCGTAACGAACTTAGGATGGGGCCCACGCGAAATTTTATTTGGGCCTTCCGACCGTAAACCTATTTTTTTTAAAAACATGTAATGTGGGCCAGAAGCACACCCAAAAATTCTGGGTTTGTTTATTTTTTTTTTACCGGGAGGGAGGGGGGAAGGGGAGCTAAACAAAACTCAAAATGGCGCCAGAGAATTCAACTAAGGAATGTAGAGAGGAGAATGCTGTAAGAAGCATATTGAAGGCTCCCATAAGTCTTGTGATCTGATCTGCAAATATTTCAATGACATTATCTATGTTCCTTGTATTTGCCCTCACACACCCGGTAATGAGTAAACAAAGGCCATTTAATCGTTCAAGCGACATAGTACTCCGAAGGTTGTTTGTCAAGAGATTTTAATTTAGTGACCTTTCCATACACGGAGGCATATCATGGGACAGGGGGATGCAGATTTTACCTCCATCAGGAAAGAATGCAGTTTGAACCTTTGCACAGTCTGATGCAATCCGCACTCAGTCGGCGTATTTACAGTAGTTGTATTGCAGCCTAAATGGGCCCCTCTGTGAGGTCTTGGGCCCCTACGCAATGAGTGCCTTGCCTACCTGTGTGTTCCGGCACTGGAAGAAAGACTGAAGAGTGCTTAAAAAAAAGCTTACGCGTAGGTCAATTTTTTTTTTAATGAAGCAAGCAGTTTGCATTAAAGACTGGCCTTGTGAGGATAAACAATACACTAGTCTGAGAAAGAAAGAAAAGACTACTGCCCCGACTGGGACTCGAACCCAGGACATCCAGTTTACCAGCCGGGCGCTCTAACCACTGTGCTACCGGGGCGGGTACTGGATGCAGGCTAAGTAGATATTCAATCTTTCTCAGTGGTGACCAAAAGACCACAAACATACAAGGAGGGAAAGCAACTTTACTTCTTGGCCTCCACGCAAGAAATAAGGCAAGTAGTAAATAAATAAAGAAATCACAGGGTAAAGGGTGAATGAAGCGAGCAGTCTGCATTAAAGACCCCGGTAGCGTAGTGGTTATAGCGCCTGGCTGGTAAACGGGACGTCGTGGGTTCGAGTCCCAGTCGGGGCAGTTGTCTTTTCTTTCTGTCTCAGACTAGTGTATTGTGTATCCTCACAAGGCCAGTCTTTAATGCAGACTGCTTGCTTCATTTACCCTTTACCTTGTGATTTGTTTCTTAATTCAGTTTTTTATATTTTTTTATTGTCGGTTTGTCGTTGTTTATAGAGTTGAAAGGTATTCTTCCGTCGAGGTGTGGGGAAGAGGAATTGCGGTGGGGTGTGTGAAATTGCAAACCGCCCTCCCCCTCAGAAAAAAATTCTAGCCACTGCCCTGTATCTGCAGCCAATACAACTGAAATATAATGTCAATCGTGCCTGTTATATGCTCGATGAGTAGAGACGCTAGCATAGACTGTCGGGGGAATAGGGGGAGGGGGGGGGGGGGATTTTTACTTGGAAGGGCTTCCGTAATCGCAGTAGCTGGGTTCTCAGGCTACATGTGCGATTCATTTAATTTTGAGCTATTTTATGAAAATTAACCTTGTCTCTCCTTGATTTTTTTTTTTACTTGATTTCCCTTAAACAGACAGACAAACAAACACACAAAATCCAAATTGTCGAGCATTCTACCTCGCTCGCTTCGCTCGGTCGGCCAATGATGCCAGCAAGGGGAGCACCAGCTAGAAAAGAGTGCCCCAAAACACTATACATACCTTCAGGCTAAAACTTGAGTTTAAATTTTTTTTAAATTTTTAAGGTAATCTGGCATAATCGGGTGTGAGCAATTACAGTTTTATTACACCATTTTTTTTTAATTTGGAAGGATTAGTGGAAGGATTAGCTGCTACGCAACTTGTGCGTTAGCTGGTTAGAAAATAGCTAGTTTTACACAGCGGTTGACAGCCATTATTACAGTTGCTGCTCGTTTACCTCCCATTTCCCAGGGAAGCTCGCTCAGTCGCTGCTCCGGAAATGTTTCTGATAAAATTATACCCCCGGATTTATTTACTATAATTAAAAGGTCGAGCATACTTTAATTAGCATTTACGAGCGCACCTCATTGGCCGTAATATTACACCTAGATAATGGTAATATTGTGTACCTATACCTGCATTTATAAAACGAAAAGCTATACTTGACGGATCTGGAACACAGTTCAAATAATTCTCTCTGATAATCAGATAGTTATCATGAACTCTGCGATTTAAGCGAGTAACACTAACTTATACTGCCACAATATTTACCTTAGTGCCTCAAACTCTTCCCAATTTTAATTACAGTTTTAGTTGACTCTCTGTTTCCTCGTACCGGCTGCAGGGGCGCTATTATTAGGCCAGATTTAAAAGCATGCAGATAATTACCGATAAGCTTCATTAATTAAGTAGGGCGTTGAACGAACGAGCGCGTACACTGTACCGCCGCCTACACATTGAAGCCGATGCTGGAAATTAAGTCTGATGCCGCCATAGATCATGGGGGGTGGGGAGGGAGGAAGGGAGTTAGTGGGGGGATGAAGGGGGGCGGGGCGGCTTTCTTTGAATGGTCGGTGCGTGCCGTCTAATAATCAGCTAACGTTTCGCTAATGGTATTGTTATTTAAGCTACAGATTGAGTTCGAGTATGTGTACGCAAGTGCGCGATGGAAAATGGACGTGCTATATTAACCGGAGGGATTCCTAGAACGCCCTCTTGTGCACGATTTCAATAATTTTGAGGTGACGGAGGGGGAGGGGGGGGGGAGTTTGCTGGTGGTGAGCTTACGTCCAGGGTTTTGCCATGATTCCAAAACGATGCAGTTAGAAGTATTCGAATAATTTGCACGGATGTGCAGATCTGCCCGGCGATGGAAGCGGGTTGGATTTTCAGACTCATGACCCACTGGACTCTGAATGCCGACCCGCCTGGACCGACCCAAACTACTGGTGCATGGGCCATGTAATAATAATAATAATAATAATAATAACAATTTATTCAGCATTTTTGTACAAAAGTCAAGGCACGAAGCGTAAAGCTTGTGGATGCACTGAATGAATATATGACATAGTCTTAGTTTAAAATGCATGTTTTCCCCAGTGGAATATTTGATATATTGACAAAAACATTTAATACGTTGACAAGAACTGTACTTGCTTTTAATAATAATAATAACGCTTTTATTGAACATTTTGTTCTGTATAGGCACGAAGTCTTACATAAGACTTGTGCAGTGCAAGCAAAGTACATAATGTACACAAAAATACAAATACAAATTAATGTGTTCCAGCTATGAAATTGGACGAATGGGTGTACTACAATACGAACTGCGTACCTTTTATGGTTTGGAGCCTGGGGGCGTAACGAGGATGGCGTGGGAGGGCGCGTAAATGCGAAAATATTGTTATAACCATTGTTAGTATTGTCGGCATCGTCTCTCATTGGACGGCCAAAGTTCCGACAATGAGAACGTGGATACTGACGTACGTACCTAGACACACACTAGTGTATCACGATAAATCTAAACAACGTTGCAAAGAAATTGTATTCACGTCCAATTCACGAAAAATAAACCAAGTGTAAAAACAAAGCAAAATAAACAAAGTCAAAAACTGGTAAAGAGGCCACCAAGTTGAGAGTGGTTCGGCTCTTCAAAGGAGTGATATCAACACACCAAAACTAACTAAATTAAACAAATTATAAAAAAATTAAAACAAAACCAAAAACATATAAAGAGATGACTAGGTTGAGAATGGTTCGGCCTATAGGCAAAAGGTAGTTGCAAATTGTTGAAAACCAATTTCTTGTTGACGTGGCACTTTATTACTCATCTGCACGGTAGAGGAGTTGAGTCAATACACAATTTAAAAAAAAGGAGTGATATCATATCAAAAACCAAAACTGGTAAAAGGGACCGCCAAGTTTCGAATGGTTCGGCCCTTCAAAGGAGTGATATCAACACACCAAAACATTCGCCAACTTAATCGCACCGAATAATACTTTGGACGTTAAATGAAAACTTGAACATTGCTACCGAAGAAGTGTAAACGAAGCCAGTAGCACAAGCGAAATGGTAAAAAAAAAACTTATATTTCGGTGTCAATAAAATTAACGGGCGACACCATCATCAGAGAAATAAAAGAATAAAAAACACCTTACATTACTAATTAATGGGCGTCCACCATGGCCACCATGGCGTCCACCATACCTCTGACCCTGCTGACCTCCCACCTGAAATCAATTTCATTCGCCACAAATATTTACAAAATGCCTTTCCACTTCCCATTGTGGTCAAATACACCCAAGTAGTGTATGGTACTATTTTAACACCTTAATATGGCGTTGTGTACGGCTCCTAACAGAAATCAATACTAAACTTCGGTGTACAAACCTCTTCCGTAACTAATTCAGTGCTATTTGAGATTTCAGTCTGTAACAGTTCCAATGCAATTCGTGTTTGAAGATTTCAAATTTTCTCCGTAACAGATTTCAATGCTGAGGGGAAAGCCCAGCATAAAGTTGTTGTGTGCAGATTAGTATTGAGCTAACGCTCGCCAATGTTGAGCGCGGCGTAACAGATTTTCAATGCTGTGTGAGCTCACATGTCGTGTTGTGCGCACGATAGCATTGAGGCCGCAGGCTAGAGTTCTGCGCGCGAGGTGTGCCTGGCATGGAGCGCGCGCTTGGCTATAGTTTTAAAGATATTTTGTTGCGTCCAACTGCTGTCAAACAAAATTGTCTATAAGGAAAGGCAATTTGTTGATAACTATAACGCTTTTTAATATAGATTCTATTATTAAAAATGAATCAGAGACGAGCCAAATGACTCAAAAATATATATTACGAGTAAAAACTAACTTACAGCCTAACTTAAAATTATGGAAGAGAGAAAATGGAAGAATTTTAATAAACAAAAGATAAAGGTAGGACTTTTTTATCAATGAAGCTAAAGGGTAGTTAAAAATAAAAAAAAAGAGAGGATGGGGCCAGATAGCCTAAGTCCTTCAAATTGCGTTTAGATTCATTAAAGCTATATCGTTGGGCCCGTCACGATGAATGTTGTTTAAAGGATTGTTTTTCAATTCTTTAAAAATACCTTCGGCAATGGCATTGCAATGCTCAGCATCATGATGATTCCACCTACGAATATGATGTAGCAACCCAATTTCACATTCTAGGCTGTGAAGATAAGTATGTCGCATTAATAACATACTGATGAACCAGGCGCGGCGCATTCGTACGGTACCTAGTATTAGTTCTTGTAGCCTAGTTTCCGTCATCCCGTTCGGAAAGACGGGATTTTTTAAAAACTTCCTCCGTTCTCACTGATGGAAGTACGTTTCTAATAGGTATTTCCGCTGCTGGGACATCACCATTTTCATTCAGGTTGTCTGGCGGAGGGTAGCAACCAACAATCTCGTAGTATTGTTCAAACAATTGTTGTTGACGTTGAGCTCCGAGCGCTGAGCGCAATTGTAGAGCGTGATGTTGTTTGAGCCATTTCCACTTCTTAGTTTTGACAATCGACTGCCATTTGTTTCTCTTACCTTTACGAGAATGCTTCTTCCATTTTCGCGATGTTATAATCGCAGTACTAGTGCTGGGTACGGCTTCAGCTTGTGCTGAAATCGATGGGGTTAGGGCTACTTTTTGTCAAATCCGGGGTGGGTAGGCCTACTTCCGTACCAGTTTGTGATACATCATTCGAATCTACTTTCCCATTGGACTCGTTGCTCTCTTCCGACGAAATCGATGGGCCAAGGCTGGCTATATCACCAATTTCCGAAGTTGTATCTGACTCACCCCTTTCTCTCAACGACGGACTAAGGCTGGCAACGCTATCAATTTGGTCGTTTTCCAGAATTCGACTCCACGTCCGAACCGAGCTCGCTTGGCGACGCAGGGCTGTAATCCATACCACTTAGTTGAAAATAAACGGGCTGAATAGATTTTTCCTTTTTTCCACTGGGAACGTAGGCTAAATAATAATAAAAAACAAAAAGAATATTCACAGGATACGCCTCTTTCTAGCCTTAAGGCTATGAGCGGCTTCCTTTTTACTTGTCCTAATTTATCTAGAAAAGTTTGCGAATGGGCGAGTGTATTATTTTTTGCTCATTAGTTTTGTGTGGGTGTAACGTGTTTCGCCCTTACCCCATGAGCGAAGTAAAGTTATCTTTTAGGTCCGTCGTATTACGTGCTTACCATTTTCCCATCCTACAAACTTTTTTTTTTTCCTTCATCGCAATGTTGGCACGTTTTATCAAGCCCCTCACCTCCCAGTTTTTAAGTATATATGCAAAAAAATGTTCCCACCCAAAAAAATTAGCGTAGACGGAGGCCTGTAGTTTTTTCTTTTAGCCAAGATGCTATATAATTAACCAACACGGGCACGGTCGTTTTTCACGACGGTTTGGCAGGACGGACCTCTAAGCCCCTCAGGCGTTCTTTTCTGATACTCGAGTCAATTGCACACTCATCCTCCCCTTCTCCTTTAAACGTATTCAACTCCACCTACACCCACGAAATTAACATTACATAATTACAGCGCCGATATTTTATACATGTCGTGGGACAGAAAAAAATAAGCCGCAGCTTTTTTAGTATATACTAACTTCTCGAATCCACCTACACCCAACAAATTAACATCGCAATGTTACATAAATATAAGGTTGAGGCAAAGCTTATATTTTATGACTGTCATAGATTACAAAAAAAAATAAGGCGTCCGCTTCTTATCATGCAAGGCTGTTCTCAAACCCACCTGCACAACTGTAATTAGCATAAGAATGTTGTATAATTTCGTGGGAACCACTCAGCCTCCGAAGGCAAAGCATGCATTTTATGTATGACAGGCTACATAAAAAAAATAACGCGTCGCTTTTTAGCATGCATTAGCCTCAGGCTATCACGCTCTGTTGCCTGATTGGTTAGCTACGTACAGAAAATATGTATTAGCTTTAGGACTAATAAGCCTCCATATTAGGCAATGAATTCTGTCCTGTTCATTCCATTGGTCAGTTGGCACATTTTTGCGTACGGGCCGTCCATATAAATACCACCCAACATTCGCTGTGCCGCAACCTCAGTCCATTTTCGCTCGAGACAACGAACCAGCTCATCTGAATGTAAGTACCGAGTCATTTTTAATAGTAGCCATTCTTAGTTTTAAAATTTATAAAGTTTAATATTTTTTTATTCAGGCCTAATACGTTAGCCATGTATTCTAAAATAAGTACGGCTGTTTTTCCCTGTTTCTTGCTATATTTTAAAATAAGCAAGTCTGTAGAGCCCTCGTTTTTCCTTTTCTCACAATAATTAAGAGATTTTTTAGCATGTAATGTTAAATGAACGTGAAGTATTAGGCCTTAGCACTCGCAATGTTATTGAAGTTTTTAACTTTTTCCCTCTTTTTAATAGAAAATATCACCTCTTACCAAACTCAATGGCAGACGTAAAGCAGCTAATGACGAGCCTAAACCCAAAGGTTGATGTAAAACAACGCATTATTTATTTAGGCAATGACGTGTTCGCTCAGGCTTCATCATTCATGAATAAACCATATATTCACGTCCGGAAAATGATCGTACCATCTAGCGATTTAAGTCCATCGAAAATAGGCATTACTTTCGATACAATTGCTTGGGAATCCTTTATTCAGCAAAGAGATGAGTTGAACGCCATTTTCTTAAACAAAGAAAGTAATAATGCGTTCACAAAGTCATGGTCGTTTGGAAAACGACTTAATCTTATTTTGAATCGTCACTCAAATTTTTACAAAACCACGGCGATTTTTTGCCGCGATGACGGTAGAAATATAGTACTCGATCAGGCCCAACTTGCTGGTTTGTTGAACTATCAACATTCTATTACGGAGAGTCTTAACGAAATTGTTGCCAAACTCAACACTTCCCAAGTTTAAAATGCATTTATTTTCTCTCTCTCTTTTCGCAGCTTAATGGCTACCAATTGTTTTGCACTCTCAGGTCTGAATACGTTACGTGTAACACCTGACGCAACTGGCATAAAAATCGTTATAGGCAAGCCGTCAAAAAATGTAACGATTACTCAACAGGAATGGATGTCACTTATAAATAAAATATACCATCGTGAGGCCGGACAGCAACTAGATTTGAAGACTGGCGAGTTGCATTGTAAATTAGTGAGCGAAGATATTATTTCTTTGAGGGCTAGAGACGATACAATTGTTCTCACTGAATTGGATTTTCTGCACTTCTATTATTTACTGCCGGCAGTAAGCGATACAATCGCGGCTCTCCACCGCATAATAATGAACACAATGAGTGGTGTTTCTGACTCTGATACGAAGTCAACGCACGTCCATTCTCCCGCCTTCTCTACCACCCCAGTTACTTCACAAAAGCGGAAGGAAGCCTTTACATCGAAACAAACAAAAAAAATTAAGTTTTGCGCAGAATTCCCTCCACTGAGTGCCATTGAAACGGTGGAAGGAAATAAAATCGAGAAAAAAAGTACAAAATACCAACAGGGCCAAGAAGCGGTACATTCTACCAGTGGCAACAACCTTCTTAACAGACGTAAGCATTAAATCACCACTCACGAAAGTGTTTTATAGCCTAGAGTGCAAAACAGTTATAATTTTTCTTCCTTTTTTTCTATTTTTTTTCCTTTCTCAGCAGCCTTCTCGCCACCGCATCAACAGTGGGGTGGGGGAGGGAAAAATGGGGATGGGAGGGGGGAGAGGGATGGGGGAGGGGAGGGCTCGTGCAAGGAGTCAGACATGTTTAGCGTCGTAAAAAGTAGAGGGAAAATAAATAAAAAATTCAAAACAACATCGGCAGTTTACGAAGTGAAAATTAAGCCAGTAACTGCCCACTATCTATCGCAAAATAAACTCGACCCAGTACAGTACATCGACATTGTATTCGACCAAATTTTCGCCCAAATTTTAGCTTCCACTCACCTTCACGATTTGGTGGGCGTGACTCTCTGCGGAGTCGGAGTTGAAAATTCTTTGTTTCTTCCATTTATTAAAAAGCAACATTTTTTAATTGAGAATTTATTATCATTACTGCTGAAATTGAACCAGTCAGGAAAAAGTTTAGACATTTTCTCAAAATGGGAGCTTAAAGTAACAGTTATTGATGTATCGGATGGTTCTGGAACGTTTCCCAAGAAAAAACAGGCACGCACAAATGTGTCCTTATGGCTTCAATCAGGACAGCGCAAATCCATCATATTTATCAAGAACGACAGCGACAATCTTTGTTTATCTCGCAGTTTGGCGGTTTGTATGGCTCACTGGGATGATCGACCCCTGTACAAGAAACTACGAAATTCCCCACAACTCCAAAAGCAATGTGGGATGGCCCTTCATGAGACCGCTTCGGTCGCTTTACGTCCGGATGGGTATAGCTTAATTGACACGCATGAATTTCAAAACTATTTGTCGACTCTCGGTTTTCAGATCGTGGTATTCGAGAGGATAGGAACTAAATGTCAAATTGTGTACGAGGGCCCGCCGGCTCAGAAGAGGATCTATTTGTTTTTACATAGCGCACATTTCGTCGGAGTCCTCAAGCCCCGGTTTCTATTTAACTCACGCTACTTCTGCCATGTATGTATGCGACCTTACAGTCACAAAGAACGTCACAGCTGTACAAAAATTAGGTGCCTAAGCTGTCATAGCGCTAAGTACCGTTGCTTCCTGAAGCAGTGGATTCTATGTCCTATCTGTAACCGTCTTTTTCGCAACAGCGCCTGTTTCGACAGGCATTTTTCCATCCAGCCCCCCTTTAAGAATACAACCGTGTGCAAGTCTCTTCATAAATGCAAGGTTTGTTCTTTGACTTATCAAGGCGCCCGAAACACATTCCATCACTGTGGAAAAAGACGGTGTAAAGTGTGTAAACGATGGGTCCTGCCTGAACACCGTTGCTACATCCAACCATTACCAATGCCAAAAGCACGCAAGAAACCAGCTCGAATTATAGCTTACGACTTTGAAACGACGCAGAACAAGCGGGTGCTTGACCAAAAGGACAAAGAATTTTTCCTCCATGAAGTGAACCTCGCTGTAGTTAACGTCTCTTGCGAGGCGTGTTTTTCTTCCGACAATTGTGAGTTATGTGGTGAGAAAATCGTGATCTTCGACAATGGAGAGGCTACTTTGGACGAATTTTGTGAGTGGCTGTTTACAACACACGGCAATGATGCTGACGCATGTGTGGTAGCTCACTCAGCTTCGACTTTTGATTTAGTTTTAATCACGCGTTGGGCGCTAGATAAAGGTGTTAAACCATCCTCGATTATTTACAACGGAAATAAAATCTTGACAGCGACTATAGAAGGACTGCGTTATATCGACTCTTATAGATTCATGCCACTAAGCCTAGCTAAACTACCAGCAAGTTTGGGCTTGGACGCTTCTGTTCGAAAAGGAACATTCCCTCATTATTTCAACGAGCCCAACAACTATAAGTACGTTGGCCCCATTCCAGACTTGAAATATTACGACGCAGATGCCCTCTCTTCCACTGGCAGAGAAGAATTGTTAAAGTGGCACGCTCAGCAGAGAGACAGCGGCGCCGTTTTCGATTTCAAGAAAGAATTGATCGCTTACTGCGTCAATGACGTTGCTGTTTTGATGGCTTGTTGCGTTAAATTCAGGGAGCTGATTCGAGAGATATGCCCACTCATGGAACCGTTACATATCTGTATATCTCTCCCTCAACTGGCCATGACGCTGTTCAGAACGTTATACTTGCGCAAAAATACCATCGCATGCATCGGGTCGTGCGGCCATCACCCTGCCAGACAGTATTCGAGGGAAGCCATTATGTGGCTCACTTGGGAAGCTACTCAGCGCGATATTTTCATTCAACAAGCGGGTAATGGCGGTGAAGTCAAACTCGGAAATGGAAAATGGTCGGTGGATGGTTTCAGCTCGACCGACAACACTGTGTACGAATTCCATGGCTGCATGACACACGCGTGCCCTACATGTGTGCCGAACCGACTTCAGAAACTTCCAATTAGTCAGCTTTCTGCTCAAGACACGTACGAAAAATACATCATTCGTCGAAAAGCTCTAGAGGAGATATTACAAGTGAAATACATCTGTAAATGGGAGTGCGAATGGTACAAAGATGTGAAAGAAAATCCCGAATTAGCAGCTTTCGTGAAGTCTTTCCCCTCACTACCTACTGTTCTACAACCTCGTGAGGCATACTGCGGAGGGCGGGTCTCCACTTTTAAGCACTTGCATTCCGTTCGGGCGGACGAACAGATTGTTGCCCAGGACGTTACTAGCCTTTATCCGGCTTGCATGCTTTTTGAACGCTTCCCTACGGGTCTACATCAGATCATTACGGAGTTTGGAGGTAACACCGACATTGACGCTTATTTTGGTCTCATCAGAGCTGTTGTACTGGCTCCGCGCCGATTATTTATTCCGTCTCTTCCTCTCAAACACAACAAGAAACTCTTCTTTTCCCTGTGTAGAAGCTGTTTGGACGATCCCCCTCCACCGCCACACTATGCGTGCAAACACAACGACGAACAGAGAGCGTTCGAAGGGACTTTTGTCAGCCCCGAGTTACAGCAAGCGGTGAAAGACGGTTATCAGATTGTGCGCTTGCTGTGCGTGTACCACTTTCCACAGAGCGAGCAGTACGATTTCGAACACAATGCTGGCGGGGTGTTTACTGGCTACATTCAAACATTCTA
>JAHWFP010037149.1:0-25259 GCA_023313725.1 Lithobius niger
ATTAGCACAAATACATTGTAAGGTCCTACTAATGATATAACAAATGGGAGAGACTACAACTTACAATTTCAGAACCATGCCTCTTTGCCAGCAAGTTTCTTTCTTTGTACTTCAAGCCAGTAAGCAAACCCTTTAGTGACAATGTCCTTATCGATCATAGGAAAATGTGAAACAATAGCTGGAATTGCATCTTTGTGCGAGTCGAAAGTTGTAGTACTGATTTCACCAGTGTCCTCGCTCCAAATCCTTAAGGTTAAATCCCGTAAAGTAATTGCTTTACCAGAAGGGTATAAGGATGCATTGGTTATGTTTACCATAAGGCTTTTAGATTCATCTGTGAATAGAACATTCATGGACTTATTAAAGTAAGAAAACTGTCGTGGTATCAAATCATACTCTATGAAGCCTTCGAAATCAGCATCTGCTTTATCTTTCATTTCTCCAAAACGCGATGTCTTCTTATGACTTCTAACCAAAACGTTAGCGTTCTTCGAATATCTGACATGGTGGAAAGCAAACTGGTAATCTCTTGGCAAATGGTCGTCGTGCAGGGGGATGGCTTGAAAGGTTGGATATCCCATACCAACATCGACATTGTACAAGTCTCCATCTTTTTCAACACGTGACACTATCAAAGTCATGTGACAGTCTTCGACCTTTGATATGTATATTTGACCCGTGACACAAATGACATTGTAAGTTAAAGCTTCCAACAACATCTTAAAGAACCCATTTAGTGTTATGCATACCCCTCCTTTTCTTGACATGATGGATTCTATCATTTCATCGCTGCTAGGTGCCTTTCTCTCTGAAACTTCCGTGGACATCATATTTAAGTTCTAGAAAAAAAAAAGAACAAGAGGAAATAAATTTGCGTAACCGTGGGATGTCTACAGTCTACACATTAATAAATGTTAGAATGCTATGCGTGGTACCATTTGGCCACAACAGCCATAATTATCATTATTTCCTATTCTATTGATCTTGGTGTTATCATTGAATTCTTCCCTTAAATTCCACTAAGAAGCACCTTCTAGCATCTCCACAGCCAAGTACATTGGGAATTATCTCTTTCCATTCTTCACGTTTATCGATCCTAAATTGTTATGAAGCTTATTTCATTCTTTTATGAGACCCCACCCGGATTACTGAAACTATGTTCAGTCTTGGCGATCATTTTACTCTAAATCTACTAACCTTCCGGAGAAAACATTGTGGGATTTTACCAAAAAAAAGGTTCCATTCCATGCATGATTTATACACCCTATGCTATGCTCTCTTGGCCTGACTGATGCGGGAACGAAATGCAACAGAGGTAGCATGCTTTAAACCTATAGTTTTGCATGGAGTTTGCCTTTCTTCTCTGAACACAACTCATTAAAACCATTGGCCATAACTTCAACTTCAACCCAACCCCTTTCAAAACTAAACTTAGAAAAGGATATTTTCTCAACATGTTTTTCGTATGTTGACAACAGTCTTCACCCATTGATGGTAAATCCGAAATCGGCCGATTCTTGGAATGCTTCGTTTCATTAACTGAACACAATATGTTCCATCATTTAGAGCTTGTATCACCACGGAATTTACATCTTTGAAGGTACGCAAATAAAAACGTGTTAGAGTTCAGTCGAAAGAAACGACTATAATTTGAACTCCAATTATAACATCAGAAAGTGAATTCGAATGTGGAACATGTCTCCACCCTTTCATTGTAAATGTTGAATCGGCTGATAATTGAAATACTTAGTTTGATAATGCATAGCAGACTTACAATGGGCATTACGGATCTATTCAATGCCATCTTGTAAAAGTCATGTTGTAGATTGATGGAGGGTTTCATTTGTATGTGACCTATTGGCTTCACAAACTTATTCTCAAGCCAGCTGGCTGTGCTTAGAGCATTAAACCCTTGTAGAGAAAGTGAAAAATGACTTCAAAACCTGCAGAGAAGGTAAGATTTCCTTGGTGTTGCTCCTTTACCGATTCGGTTTTGTCTCGTCTTGGCCTCATCTTGATTAAGTCGTGACGAGACTAGACCAAATTGGTAAGGATGTTTAGAAACGAAACAAAGACTGACACTGAGAAACCAAGACAATGTCGAGATTAAATGGTAAAGCATTGACAAGTCTTGAGACTCAAAAGAAAATCTGCTACATAGAGTGTGCAAAATTAATTATATTCAGTCATTGTTTTAACATTTAACACAACTACGATAATTAAGAAATTTTGGATGTGTGAATTAATGTACAGCATACTTTTCGTTTTTATTACTCCTTGGCTAGTTAAACTAATTTTCATGAGATGATTAGCCTTACGTTTACCTGAACAGAAATTACACCATTTTTTCCTCTCATACAAATTCAATTTTTGTATCATTTTATTTATTTTGAAATAATTTTTATTTATTGCGATTGCCTTGTTGATCATCAACGCATATTTTATGTAGTTCCTTTTTGTTTTCTATTGCTTAGCTTGTAGTTTTATCGAGGTCAATCTGCAGAAAGGCATCCTTAAGATCGATAAGGGAAAAAGTGTCACTGCCTGCTAATTCGCTAAATAATTCTGCGGCCGTGGGGACCGGATAGTGATCAACTTCTAAGTGAGGGTTCACAGTGGTCTTGTAATCACCTATCACCCGGATTTGACCATCCGGTTTATGAACTACGACTATAGGGGTAGACCACTGAGAGGTCTCCACAGGCTCTATAATTCCAAGGCCAACCAATCTCCGAATCTCTCGGTTAACCTTCTCTTTTAATGCCTATGGAACGGGTCTAACACGACAATACACAGGCTTAGCATCAGGTTTTAAATGAACTTTGCTTTAAAGTTTTTAAACTTACCCATACCTTCACTGAATAGCTGAGGGAAACCCTTTACTATTTCTCAAGTGTCAACTGGTGTAGTACTAGTTTTAATTCGTTTAACACTTTTCTTAACGTTAACTTTTGTTTGCAGGTCATAATACGAATGATAATCTACTCGAAAGATAGAAAGCCAATCCTTCCCCATTAAAGCAGGTTTATAGAGTTTGGAAACTAAAGCAACCAAGTATTCTGTTTGACCTTTGACTACAACTTTAAGACTGACTGTGTAAATCGTGTTTTCAATTCCATCAGTGTATGAGTGGATAGAATACGGACTGAGTTTGAGAGAACAATATGCAAAATATTTCTGATGCCACTCAATAGGAATAATACATGTGTCTGTCTCGGAATCAAGTTCCATTTCAAGGTTGACCCCATTGAGGCAGACTGCCATTACTCACTTATGGATTTTCATAGAATTAACTACAATGACTATTTTATTTCTATGAAGAGGGATTGAAATCTGGTCCGCAGCCCGACTTATTCCAAGAGTGTTATTTTTCAAGACAAGATAATCGTTATCTGAATCGCTGTCAGCTTCAGAACCAGACTCTGAATTTTCGGTTACAACATCCCGGTCTTCTTCACTTTCACTTTCAGATTCACGCTCTAGTTTGTGACTTCTCTTTTTGTAACTATACTTCTGCTTGTTTTTAAGTCTAGCCTTAAAATTCGTGCTTGCACTAGGCTTACCTTGTTCAAATGGTTTTGTAGCCCTGCTTGAATGACTACTGCTTTTTGTACACACGATTTTTAAGTGACCAACGGTGTGGCAACGGCCACAAATATAGTCGCGATATTTGCAACAGGTTTTGACATGGCCATTTTTGCCGCAACAATAGCAAATGAAATCTTTAGAAGATTTAGGCCTATTTTGACTTTTGCTAGATTTTTTGGCTACGAAATTAACTGACTTGGAGTGACTTCTCAAAACGCTTTGGTCTATTTTTGCAGAAGGATAAAGCTAAGGATGTAGTAGCCTTCAAATCCAGAGTCTGTTTCAACAATTCGCGTTGTATAACTTCCACCAATAAGGCGGTCCCTAATCATTTCACTATTAATGTCAGTGATTTTATTAAAATCACAATACAGTCATTAATTTTAATGCAGCTAAATATTCACCTATACCCTCATCTGGCTTTTGGGACCTACGAAAAAATTTTATTCTTTCAGGTACCACAGAGGGCACTGGTTCGAGGTGTTCCAAAACCTTTTAAACTAGCTCGGCAAAAGTCAACGAATCTGGAAGGTCAGGTGAAATGATATTCAAAATGCGATCAAACATTTTCTGGCCTACAGAAGCCATCAAGAAATTAACTTGCTTAACTGGAACTATTTCTTTTGCTTTAAAATAATAGCTTATCCGGTTGGAATACTTTTCCCATGTGTCGTTTTCACAATCGAACTCGCTAAATAAGCCAGCATTTTTGGAAGACGCCATATTGCCTTCTTCTTCACTATTTGAACCACTATTTAAATTATTTAAATTTGGGCCACCATCAGCGCTAGAGCTCACTACTGAATTATTTTCAATTTCAGTCACACTGCTTTCATTTACAGTAACTACAGGTGTTTTGCTAACGACACCCATTTTTGGCATATGCCTTACAAGTTAAATTTAATAAAATTTAACTACAATCCTAATTAATTTGCAAGATTAATCAAGGAGCACTCAAGACTACCGGTCAACTATTTAATTGAAATAAACCCAGTTTGACTGTAGCCTACCTAGTAGTATAAATTAACAGCTTACAAATTAATTTAAAGGGACTAGGCTTTTTAAATTGTTTACACGCTCAACCTTAATGAAACGTTTTACAAAACACCACTTCTGGCCTAAGCCTCAGCACAGACCAGATTTCACTAGTTTAAACATAAACCCTACGGTGATACATTTTAACACCGGCGCAAAACCAGCCTGAATATGGGATGGGCACAATCGAATCTACTAGAGTTAATTTCGCAGCGCATTTTCATGTCATTCAGGTTCATAGTACTGCCTGTGGGACACGCTAGTGCGTCTCTCTAGGACACTACCATCGTAAAATTAACCTTAATAAATTCAATACCCATGTTGAGGTACTAAATTTAACTATTATCATTTCGTACCACACAGCTCTACCACGACAAAATTACACATTTTGAAAAAGACTATCCTCTGATAGGTTTTCAGAGCACTAATTTTCATTTTGGCAATGTCTTACCACAAATTTGAAGCACAGATGTGGCTGAAGACCTATCAAGTTAGCTTTAAAATTAAATTGATACCATAGTACCGGGTCGTCACCAAATGTAGTATACTTGGCATGTACACCCTGTACCGCGTGGATAACTATGGCATAATAACGGACTAAGACAAGTGTTGTGTAAGCTATAGCTGAAGAGACAGTTTACTTGCTGTATGCAAGCTCTTATATACAAGTGGCTATGCCATGTGACAGGAAGTATGGCATGGTGATATTACAATATACACAGGTAACCTAGTAGAGTTAGTTATGACAATCTGGAGGGTTAACAGAAAAGAACCTAATTTGAAAGCGGCCATTGTGGTGCCACAAGTAACGACACCACAATGTTAATGTCGAAACCTTTAGCCCAGCGGCTTTGGCATTTTTGTATTCTAGGAGAGAAAGAAAGTAGGGTATGGAGTAAATCGCAACACTTTACGGTACACAATATTTTTTGAGTAAATGGCTGTGGAATTTTTGACCAGAGTGCCTTGAGTTGTGATTTGTTTTACACAGACTTTAACTTTTTGGGGGTTTGTGGCGCGCGAGAAGGTGACATACAGTTGACCATGTGCAAAAACTGGTTCATTGATTGATATTCCTATGGTTTTGAAACCTTGCCTTTTGAGATTTACTGATGGTCATTGAATTAGGACTGACGTCGTAAACGCAATGATTGTTGCTGCTTACTTTGAGACAATTCAGCTGAAACAATTTTTCGCTGGCAAGTAAATGCGGAGAAGAATATGCAACGTAGCGTAATTTAGCACCTTTTCTGTAAAAGTATCAATGCTAATGTGGTGGCTTGTCGTCACTTGTGTGCAGCCACACTGGGAGGGTAGCTTCCTCAAATGTTAACCTTCACAACTGACCTTAACACCTCCCACAGTTGCCATAGTCTATCCGTGCATGTCGCACCATACATATCATGTGACCCAATGTCACATGACATTCACTATATAAATAATTGTATCCGAGTTAATAAACGTCCATTGCCAGTTTTAGTCTGTCCTTTCATTCATTGTGAACATCATGTCTAATTAGAACCCACGGTTCCAGTGGAACATTACAGTTGGCGACGAGGAAGTGGGTGCCATTCCTTCTATGGCTATCTAGGAGTAGACATGTTACATTTAATTTAAAGTTTAGGCTACTGCAGTGTACCTCAAGTGTGCTCCAACTTGCGGTAAGTTAAAAAATTTTCATTTTTTGGCAGAAATAATTAGTTTTAATCTGTAGTCCTAATATGTTTAAATTTTTCCAATTCAACTGGGTTGTTGAACTTATTTGGTACTATTCGATTAGTGTGAAATTGTACCTTATGCCAGAACCGGAGGAGGCAAGTGAGTCTTAAAGGGTAATTTTACCAGGGTTGTGTCCTGTGCGACGCGTAGGCGTGTCACACTGATAGCACTATAATCAGAAGCGCATGTTAAAAATGCAACTAAATTACCCCTCGAGAACTCATTATTGTCGTGCCTTTGCTCGGGCTGGTTTGTGCCGGTGTAATTTTTCCACCGTAGTCGTTTTTCTTTCAACAGAAAACGAGTGAGGACCAGTTAGTGCCGTTGTTTAGGTCTAGCGTGTTGTTTTGTAAATAGTTCGGAGGAGCTATTGCAAACTAAAGCCTAGTTATTTAAATTATTTAATGCAGACTAAGTTTAAGCTAGGTAGGCTAACTGAGTATTCTTGCCTAGATGTTAGGAGAACCCATTAGTCTCGAGTTGCTTCCGGTAGTTATGTGGAAACTATTCAGGAAATTGTGTTTCATCTAGGTGTTTAAACTAGTGAATTAATTTAGTGTAGGCTTATGCCTTTAAGCTTTAAAAGCAGTGTAGGCTTATGCCTTAATATTGTGTATGCTTAAGCATTTTTTAATTATTGTTGTGGCTTATGCCAATAACAGGTGATAACGGATTGACACCTGAAGGGGCTGCTAGCAGCGAAAATTTAGATGTAAATGAAGCGAGCGTTTAAATTTTTTTTTAAACGTTAATTCTGTTAATGCAGAGGATTTAAACTTAGATTCTGAGAATTTAAATAGTTCTATTGAAAGTTAAACATGGCTAGTAAGGCAGCCAATTTATTTGCTGAATTCGAAAGTGAATCTGATACCTGGGCAAAATATGTAGACAGGTTAAGTTATTACTTTAAAGTTAAAAGGATACCTGACGATGAGAAGGTAGATTTTTTAATAGCTTCCGTAGGGGCCAAAATGTTCGACAGGATTTTAACCATCATTTCCCCAGCTCTTCCAAATTCAATGACATATGCTGTTTTGGTTAAGACTATATTGGATGACGTCGAACTTGCTCCGTCAGTTGTATCTGAGAGAATTAAATTTTTTCGAAGAGCCCAGAAAACCGATGAAAGCGTGAGCGAATACCTAGCAGCGCTGAAGATTCTCACCAAACTTTGCGAATTCTCTAGCATCACTGATATTACAAGTGAAATGATTAGGGACCGCTTAATTGGGGGAATAAAATCGGAAACTATTCAAAGGGAATTACTCAAGCAAACTTTAGACCTAAAAGCAACAACATCTTTAGCTTTATCGCTTGAATCAGCCGAGTTCGACCAAGAAATAATTAGATCTCATTCTAGATCGGTAAATTATGTTTCTCACAAACCCAAGCAGCGGAATAAACCTAATTTCAACAAGGATCTAACCTTGATTCTGCTGCGGGCGTTCCGGTCACGTTAAGCCTAGGTGCAAATACCGCGACTATATCTGTGGTAGGTGCCATGCAAAAGGACACCTAAAAGCCGTATGTAAGCAAAGCAGCAAAACTAAACCTTTCAAAGCTGCAGAACCGGTAAAAACAACTAGTTCCGTAATTAAGTCTAAATCTAGACCTAAAACTAAATATGGCTACAAAAAGAAAGTGCATAGGCTTCAGCGTGAAATTGATAGTGACAATTTCCGATAGTGAGGTCGAAAATTCGGAACATGATTCTGAAAATGATAGCGAATCTGAAGACGATTATTTGTTGCAAAACAACACGGTAGAACTGTTTAATAGTCCTGAACTGTCCTCAGTCCCTGTTGATGTTAACAAGATTGTTATTGTTGTAAACTCAATGCATATTTACAAGTGGTGGATGCCAGTAAGGCTTAATGGTGTAAAACTGCAAATGGAATTAGATTCTGGCTGCGACGCCACAATAATTCCTATTGAGTGGCACACCAAATATTTTTCTGACTGTCCACTTAAAACCAGTCCTTATTCTATTCTCTCCTATACGCAAGGGAGGGAAAACACCATTTATTCAATTAGTCTTGAAGTCAAAATCAACAGGCAAACGGAAGCTCTTGTTTCTAAAATGTATAAACCTGCCTTAATAGAGAAAGATTGGCTTTCTATCTTTCGACCCAACATGAATCCCTATTATGACCTCCAGACCAAAGTAAAACAAGTTAAAAAAGTTAAGGTTAAAACACCAACTCTTGATACTTCCGAAATTGTTAAGGAATTTCCTGAACTTTTTAGTGAGGGTATGGGTAAGTTCAAGAACTTCAAGGCAAAAATTCAACTGAAGGAGGACGCTAAACCCGTTTACTGCAAAGTGCGTCCAATTCCCTTGGCGCTTAAGCAAAATGTTAACCAAGAAATTGAACGCTTGGTTGGCTTGGGGATTCTAGAGCCAGTGGAAACCTCGCAATGGTCGACGCCGATCGTGATCGTGCACAAGGCTAACGGTGAGATCCGGATTATCGGGGATTATAAGACAACCGTTAATCCTCAGCTCGAGGTTGACCATTACCCGGTTCCTACAGCCGCAGAACTTTTCAGTGAACTAGCTGGTAGTGATACGTTTTTCCCTTATTGATCTTAAGGATGCGTTTTTGCAAATTGAACTAGATCGCGAATCCCAAGCAGCACTGACTATTAACACCCCTTTAGGACTTTTTCGTTGGTTGCGAGTTCCTTTGGGCCTAGCATCTAGCCCAGGAATTTTCCAAAGAGTTATGACTCAAATTACTTACCGAATTCCTAAATGTTCCCCATTTTACGATGACATCCTTGTAAGTGGGAAGGGGGAAAAGCATGACGACTCACCTAGAATGTTGTTAAATGCTTTACAGGAAAACGGAGCAAGGCTTAGGATCGATAAATGCAAACTATCGCGGCCAGAGTTAAAATACCTAGGGCATATGATCAATGCGGAAGGACTACACACGCTCCCGGAAGTCATTAAGGCTGTTACAAACGCACCAAATCCAACTTGCATTCAGGAACTACAAAGGTTTTGTTAACCACTATTCTAAATACTTGCCAAACCTTGCGCACGTTCTTTCTCCAGTTACCCGGCTGTTGAGCCCTAAAGTCAAATGGGTGTGGGGGAAAGAGTGTGACCAAGCTGTCAGCAAAGTTAAGGAATTGTTTGTCAAAAGCAAAGTTTTGGTACACTATAATCCTAAACTGAAACTGAAACTAGTTTGTGACGGATCTCCCTACGGGGTAGGCGCGTGCTTGATGCATGTTATGCCTAATGGTGAGTCACGCCCCATTGCTTTTGCTTCCCGAAAACTAACTAAAACAGAACAGGGATACAGTCATTTCGACCGAGAAGCTTTGAGCGTGGCATGGGGAGTCAAGAGATTCCATGAATATCTATATGGTCAAAAATTCATTTTGCAGTCTGATCAGAAGGCATTAATTTGGATTTTTGGCCCTAAAAAGGGAATACCACAAATGGCGGCTGCGCGTGTTCAACGTTGGGCAGTTATGCTCAATGCCTACACATATGAATTTAACATATACCAGGCAAGCTAAATTTAACAGCAGATGCACTGTCTCGGCTTCCATTGCCTAATGATCAAGAATTCGAGGAAGCCGAGGAACAATACCATGTTCTTGCATTGGAAACAATATCCAATTTGCCAGTGCTTAATGACACGTTAGTTAACGAAAGTAAGCGAGATAAAATCTTATCTAAAGTCTATCGCTACGTTAATCGTGGTTGGCCTGCCGTTTGTGATGATCCCGACGTGCTTCCTTACTTCACGCGTCGCGGTGAACTCTCGATCGAAACTGATACTCTTTTCTGAGGTCATCGAATCGTCATTCCGTCAGTTTTACGTAAACAGATACTTAGAGATCTCCACAGCGCTCACCTAGGTATAGTTAAGTTAAAAAGCTTGGCTAGGGCGAAAGTGTGGTGGCCGAAAATCGATAGCGATATCGAAATGAAAGTTAAATCTTGCCACAATTGTCAGCAGGGTTTCAAAGATGCGCAAGTTACGGGCCCAAAACATACATGGGAGTACCCGACCAAACCAAATTCCCGCTATCACGCCGATTTTCTTGGCCCGATGGATAACTATATGTTTTTTATACTTGTGGATGCTCATAGCAAAATACCATTCGTTCATAAAATGAAGAGCACCACGTCTGAAAAAGTTATCGAGATCCTAAATAACCACATTGCCGAATACGGTTTATTCGATTCCTTTGTCAGCGACAATGGACCGCAATTCACGAGTGATGAATTTAAGAACTGGACTAAATTACACGGAATCCAGCATTTACGCGGCTCTGCTAACTTTCCTCAAACGAACGGACAGGCAGAAATTTTTGTTAAGAATTTCAAACGCGTATATAAAAGCTCACGTCGTGACGGTTTGACGATCCAAGAAAGTATAAATGCCTACTTAACATCGAGTAGAATTACCGTAAGTTCGACCACCCAGAAAACACCAGCTAAATTATTCTTTAACCGAGAGCTTAAATCTAAAATAGACTTGCTGTACCCTGACCCAGCGTCAATCAATAAAAGGAGTCAGCAAAAGCAAGTTGAAAGCACTAAGCATCGTGTGTCTAAACATTATAGCGTTGGAGACACAGTGTGGTACCGTGACTTTAGTCGAACCAACTCAAGACTATGGTCTAGTGGGGTCGTAAAATCTAGGATGCCTCACCTAATATACGAAGTGCTTAATGACGAGCAGAAGGTTGTAGCCAAACATCGTGACCAGCTTCGAGCCAGGTTAATTTCTGAATTAGCTGAAGATTGTACTCAAAATGCAGCAATTCCAACAGTTTGCAGAGAGAATTCTAACATGAATAAATTACACAAGAGTGCAGATTCTCAGAAACACGTCTGCAAGCGAAATTCGATTGGTTTCCCCGAGTTCAGTTGACACGTCAGCTGAATTGACCAACCAGCGTCGGAAATCGAAGGGCCAATCCAGAAGAAGTTCAGTCGCTATGCCAACTTTGACCAATGAACGAGACGTGCAACCAAAATCCCACGGGCTGAACGGGCATGCACAGGCAACACTGGTACAGCAGGAGCCAGAGGCACTGAGCAAAAGATAAACACCCACTCCTGCAGCCCCTAGCATTTCACGAACCTTGTCATTAACACCACAATAATCCAGAAGGATGTTTCGCACTGGGTCGTGATCCCACCTGCTCAGGTTCCTAATGCAGAGGGTCACAAGCAACTCACTGGAGCGGTGATGGAGGGGCATCTCGTTACACTCCGTCCACAGAGCTTGGACAGGAGTGGTCACCAGACAGCCAGTCACAATCCTGAGACACTCAGTCACAACCACTTGCAGTGACCTAATCTGACGCCTCGCTGGTCATAGGAAAGGCAGATGATAGTCCAGTACAGACTTAATAAAGGCCATGTACGTGGACAACAGCGCTCCCCTCCGCACACCCTCCGCTCTGGCCAGGACTTTCAAGACAGAGGTCTGCGCCTAGATCCGTTCTCTCAGATGACTGACATGGGCATTCTACTCCACGCACTCATCGAGGACCGTCCCAAGATACTGAACCGTTTGCGACTGAGAGACACATTTCCCCCCACAGAAACTGTAACCGGATCTCGCCGCTTGTTGGCAAAGCGTGAGAAGACGAACAACCCAGTCTTGGCCGGAGTCAGCATCAGGCCTCTGTCTCCGAGATGCATAGCAATCGCATCCAGAGCCTCCTGAGCATGACCCACGATGTAGTCAATGTCAGTACCCGCGAACCACATTTCAACATCGTCTGCAAAGCAGACGATGTTGTGCGAGACCCCATTTCAACCAAAATGTTTATTGCAATTGCGAAAAGCGTTGGGCTTAGGCAGCTCCCGGGAGCTTTCTGTCTGAGCGTGCCTCAGACGACCAGTGCCCATTACCCTAGTGACAAAGTATCTAGCACCTCGGAGCGCGACAATGGCACCAACTAGTTTCATCCAAACACCTATTCTTTCCATCGCTGCTCGCATCCACTCAATGCTCACAGTGTCATAGGCTGCCTTTATGTCCAAAAAGACAGTCACGACAACCATCCCATGCGCCATGCCTCCCGTATGCCCGACAGCAGGAACAGAACAGCATCTTGAGCGCTTCTATGGGGCCTGTACACGAACTGCATCGGGGCCAGGCAGCTGTAGTATTCCAAATGCCATGACAACCTGCTGACCAACATGCACTAGTACACCTTGCGAAGGCATGGCAAGAGCACAATTGGTCTGTAGTTGATTAGGTCCGACCGTATACTCCCCACTTTGTGAACAGGCACCAGAATGGTGTACATCCAGGATGGAGGAACAGAACCCACATCAAGGAGACACTGAAGGAGCCCCAGAAGCTCCTTCCTTGCAGCCGAAGACACACCCCGCAAGTTAGCATTCGAAAGACCGTAAATGCCCGGGGAACTGCTGGATTTGCATTTGGACAGCGCAGCCGCAAATTCCGATTCGTCCCAGGGTAAATCCGTGACGTCTGAGGCCGGCGACATGCCAGACCGCAGAGGCGCAACACCACCAGGCAAGGCATACACACTCGCGAAGCGGTCATTAAAGGCATCGGCCATCTCCCTTACCCGTAGGTTAGTCCGACTCTTGCCTTGGGCCTGGGGTGTGGCGTAGACCCAAGTCTGAGTGAACTTTACATCCTGGAGGCGCAGGGCTCTCCAGTCATTACCTAGCGAGCCGGCTGCCTTCACACGGTCACACAGTCGCTCCGCAAAGTTTGCCTTCTCTCTCCAAATCAGGAATGCAGATTCAAGCACAATTCCTCTATATGAGAGCCACTTCTCTTCACTTCGTGGCTACGCTTCCACTTCCTATGTGCACTTCGTCTGTCCCGCACAGCTCTTGTGCACACTGTTGTCCACCACACTTGATGCTGTTTTGTAGCGGGGGAACATCATGCAGGGCACGCTCTACTGACATGCGCATTAATCCAAGACGCAAAACCGCCGTTATCAACTACTGGGCCACTGTATCGCTCTCTGCATGTTCTACCAGTACAGGTCACAGGCCACAGGACCACCTGGAAGTGGTCATTGCCAGCCTGGTCATCAGACACCCCAAAGCTGAACCGATCAGCTAGCTTCGGTGAGCACACAAACATATCAAGTACAGACTCCTGCACAGAACTGTTCTGCCACCTACTGAAGGTCAGGCTTCCATTTTGAATGATAGCCAAGCCTACAGAACTGATTGCAGCTGCTAATCTGCGACCCTTACTATCCACTCTTACCGTCCCCCAATCATGATGGTGAGTATTGAAATCCCCTCCCACTACATATGGCGCCAAAAATTGCTGTAACCATGCAATCCATTTTTGTAATTTCGGGCAGCCAGTAACGTGCACGAATACTAGAGTGATCCACTGGTTGTACATCCAAATTTTCACTGCTGTGGCATCTATTTCTGAAATTTGAGAAACGTGGACAGCCATGTACGGCACTGACCACTTAAGAAATATTCCAACTGTTAAACCCAATGAGACATAGTCTGACCGGAAGGGGAACGCGTCAAATCCCTGTATACCGCCTGTTTCTTGGGCCCCTAACACGTCAACATGTTTTAGAAGCCGTTCCATCTCACTGATTTTGTTAGAAGACCTCGTGCATTCCAGGAGGCAATCACAACAGCATTTGCATTGTTCGCGAACCTTACTTTTTAATTTAATTCAATGTCGACTACTTACACATTCTCCACCTTATCGCTGGCTTGGCCACTCTCTTGACTGCTGAGAAGCACACTCTCTGTATTCCTAAACGACCAAACAGAGCGTACCAAACGCACCACTGTTGGTGACAGTTTGGCTCATGCCCTGCTAATATCCGCGTTGACGCAGCTTGATTGACGTCAACATAGTCAGCGATGAATCTGTTTCGTCAAAACTGTTACGTCGCGCATGCTCAAACCTCCACCCCAGCAAACCACCTTCCTGAGATGGTTCGCAATTTGGCATTGCTCTCGCCTGGTCACATCTATTAGCCAATCCTGGTCACATCCATTAGCCAGGGTTGGTCGCGGTGAACGTATGACGTATCGAATGCTCTGCTGAGCTTGTTGAGCTGTATTGTAGTTTAGGAAGGTACTGAACGGCTGACGCAACATCACTGCGCACGCGCGATGTCGAGTTTGGAGCCAAACTGTCTCTAACAGTGGTTCGTTCTGTTCGCTCTGTACGGTGCTTAAGGAAGGTACTGCTTGGTTATCACTAGTGCTTGCTCCTCCAATTGCTTCATCAGACGTGCGTACAGACAGGCATTGCACTCCCGGCAGCACCCCTGACAGCTCATTCACCACTACTCCCGCGGATTGACCGCTCGAAGTTTGTTCGTACCGCTGTTTGTGTATTTGCATATTATTTCCAGCTAGCTTGATCTTGCTCCA
The DNA here is from genome assembly GCA_023313725.1 of Lithobius niger. Classification (NCBI taxonomy): domain Eukaryota; kingdom Metazoa; phylum Arthropoda; class Chilopoda; order Lithobiomorpha; family Lithobiidae; genus Lithobius; species Lithobius niger. The sequence continues at coordinate 14,735 of JAHWFP010037149.1, forward strand.
GTAGAGCTTGTCGAGCGTCTTGCACATTTTGTACATTTTTCACCAGCGGCTCATTTTGCACCAGTGGCACATTCTCTGACTCTTGAACATCACACACTTCACTAACATCACTGACATCACACACATCTTGCGCATTCTGCTCAACACACATTTCTTGCGTATCTAGATGCTCGCTTGAGTGCGCAGAAGCTTGCTTACGAAATCGTATCCCACTTCTCATCCGTTTTGGTGACGGCGTTATCCAATGCCCATCATCATCGCCATCCATTCCAGCTACACTGCCACTTACATCTACATTCTCAGCCTCTTTGCCCTCAATCAAACTGGTTTCTTCCCCTGGTCCGTCTTGGCACACAATATCTTGCTTCCACAGTGATTGTCAACCAAATCCCTCGTAGCTGCACTGTGAATAGCCATAGATTTCCCGTGTAATCGTTGGGCACCATTATCCAAGGCAGGTGGCCCCTGCACTTGTAACTCCTCAGACTGCCTCCCAACCTGCCCTCTACGGTGCAATGCCACACTGTGCCCATCCGCCCCTCGTTGTTCGTGTTCACGGCACCTCTGGGCAACCGATTCTCTTCTTGCTCCACGTAGATGGTCGCATATGTCCCTGGGCTCTCGATATCCGCCGCAGGCTGCGCAGTAGACACTGGCGGATGCTCGCTGGAAGTGCCGACGCAGCCTGCAACGTAGGCACCTGGGAGCACGATCGGCTATGGTTGCCAATGCTGCTGTGCCCCTGACTATAGTAATGTCTGAGACGTCGCCGATCGACATACCTTCTCTGAGTTTAAAGTTTATCACCCGGACCCCCGTTTCACACACCACTCTCCCTCGGACCTGTAGCTTCTCATGGACGTGTGACACTAGGACACCAAACTCGCTTACCGCCTCACTGACATTAGCATCACTAACTCCATGTGGGAGGCAGTGAAGGCGTGCCTCCAGTTGCTGCTCATCTAAGTCATAGGTCTCTACAGGGTAGCCATAGATAGTCATCTTCACCCGCAGGAGCTTCCGCTTCCCTGACACCGACTTCATTACAATCTCGAAGGTGTGCCCCGCGCGCAGGGGGCACATCATTAGCACCTCATCCTGTCCAACAACTTGCTCAACCTTCTTATTCGATTCCGAGAGGAAAGTATACAGGACCTATTCCCCTTAAACAATTTTACTCAATGGCCCAGCAACAAGAAGATACATGTGCACTTATTCAATAAATAAGGCTCTGACCAGAGAACTGTTGTACTTCTTGCTTTCTACTTTCAAACTTCAATATCTGGCAACCATATAGTTGGCATAGAAGAACATTCCATAGCATGAAAGAATATTTGCGATCCTTAATATGGCGTCAATTATTATAGCGTGTGAGGTAGGGGTGCGTGTGTACGAAAGCCTACCCAGGCCTTCTGAGAGGACCTCTGGATCGTCTTTGTACGCTCTGCTGTTGTCTTACTCCCGCTGTAAATAATACGGTTTTGTAGAATAAAGTTGAAACCTTTAGCCCGACGGCTTTGTCATTTATGTTTTGTAGGAGAGGAAGAAAGTAAAACGGCAGCGTAACAATGCCTGATTGTTTTTAAGATGGGAGGGTGTGGAAATACAGGAAAGAGGGAGGATGGGGAGGGGGAGGAGAGATAAGGGACATGAGAAGAGAGGGAGCAAGCGGACAGGGGTAGGGATTATCGGGAAGGGGAGAATATAGGGAAGTTCCGTTAACACTTCCAAAATGTCGGTGGAAAATTCCCGTGATAGGGTTGTGCCAAAGGGAGGGGAGGGAGTAGAGGGGAGGGGAGAAGATGGAAAGGAGAAGGGAGAGTGGGGAGGGATGAAGAGATAGAAGTCTCTTTAACACTTTCAAAATATCAGCAGAAAAGTCCCATGGGAAGGTTGTGGCAAGGGAGGGGACGGGAAGAGGAGGGGCGAAGAGACGCCAGGTGAAGGTGAAAGGGAGCAAACGTAGGAAGGGGAGGGACGAAGAGGAAGTAAGTCCCTCCCGTTAACACTTACATCAGGCAAGATATTCACAGGTCAGTACACGAAGGAAGATGGGTCATGTTCACACCAGAACGCGTTGTGGACGAATGAAATTAAACGGTCAGTCTACTAATGAAATATTGGAAACACGATTTACTTTCTTAAGAAGACCAAACACCGGGAGAGGCTAAGACCCGGAGACTCAATTCTACTACCGTAAATCATGGTAAAAATGCCCATGGGCTTATGCAGTTAATTTGGCAAAAATAGGGAGTGGGCTTTAAATCAAGCATTATCAATTTTCTAACCTTTCTGGATATCTATTACAGAAAATTCGAAGCTTTTGAACGATGTCTGAAAGACCAATTTTTACATCCTTTTAATTGCTGTGAAGAAGGGAGGAGGCTTCGGTGAGAGATGCCTTGTGCAGGTGCTAGGAGCTAAAGGAAGAGTCCACTATTACTACAGGGAGGGAGAAGGGGCCAGTAAACATAGAAAGCAGTACTATCTTTATTCACATCGTATAACTTTTAGGTAATTTTTCGTAGAAAAACGACAATTGGAGGGCTGGGCTTTAACTCCATATTTCATGATTTTGACTTTACATACAGCATTTTATGGAGGAATGATTAGGCCTAACTGGAAGAAGCTGCCGAAGCACAGCCTCATTATGCTCGTTGGGGAGAAATAATTTTATCAATTGATAGAGAGGTAAGCTAGTAAAACGTAGCGTCATGTTACAATTATTAATAACCACAAAAAATGTTTACTCCATTTGTTATTATTTATTTTGAATTGGGATATACTCCAATAAATCAGCCTTTAGCTTTTGTCGATAATACGGCTAAAAAAGCTTTTGCACTCAGCCTGTAACCAGACTAAAACTAACTCATGCTAGTTGGAGCGAAGCTCCGCTATGATCACACTCCAATGCATCACGCGAAAACCACAAGGACTAGCCAAACCACAATTTGCATGCAGTAGCACGGGCGTCTGGACAAGGTTTATCAAAAAAAAAAAAACCTGAGTCGGACATGGGGTTGAGGAACTATCAGGGTGGCAAAATGGACCAATACCCAAGAGCCAAAATCCAAACGACAATGAGACAGCGAGGCCATTTTTAATCGTTATAGGCATCCGATTGTTAAAAGATTGATTGTTGCTGCGGACCGGGTTGCTACAAAGGCTGTGATATTAGAGCGGGCCAGGTTGCTAAAGAGGCTGTGACATCCGCCCCCTGTAATTTCCACCTGACTAGATCGGTTGCCTCTTACATGGAAACTTTTCTGTCCTGGACCTTACGTGCTTGAAACAAAGAGTGGTCAACGGCAGTTACTGGTCGTGTGTTTTTGAGCACCCATCCTGTCTATTCTACTAATGATATTTTTAATGGCTTGCCATATTGAATGGCACGACTATTATCTAGATTGAGAACTAGGCACTACTCGCTGCTTCCGTCACACACACGAAGGCTTGGTTGGAGCTTAACTTCAGCGTGTGAATGTAGTGAAATTAGCACCATGACTCATTTTGTGCTGATTGTGTCAAGTTCCAACATGCGCATCGCCGATTCTCGCGTTGGATACGGCGTGATGCATCTCTTGAGCAGCTCTTGCGTGCAGAGTCTGTGCAAGGATGTGTGTCACCTGTGTGCAGTTGCTAGGTTTGTAGCAGCAACTCATGTTCCACTGTAGTGTCCTGTGCCTTCCCCTGTCTCACCATGTTTTTTCTCCGATCCCTTTTAGGAGTTGTTATGTCTCTGCAGCAGTGCGGTGTCTCTGCGGTCATCGGCTTCATATCTCCATCTTGTACCTTGTACACAGTGAAGAACTTTGTAGAGCTTTAGAACAAGGGGTTGTTATTTGTGCACAGTGGGTGAGGGCACTTTCTGATCTGGTACTTGTGCACAGTAAGTGAATGTTGTGTTACCTCTTGGGGCGATGCTTGTGTTCTTGATTTCTCGCAACTTGGTGTACATCGTTGCATGGGCTGAAAAGGCTTTAATGAAAAGAATGGGAGTTGGGTTCTCCATTGACTATAATGATGAGCATGCAATGAAGTATGATGTATACAACTTAGAGAGGGCGCATAGCTTCGGGCTGCGGCCCCAATAAATGCAATCAAATTCGTTGCCTCATTAGCAGACAAGTGTAATTGTAAGCAACTAAAAGCATTATTTTGTAATGCTGGGCCGACCCTGATTACCAATTCAGGATATGCCTCACGTAATTCCTTATCGACATTTGCAATACCGGTAGAAAACGGGATCAGCAGATAAAATCCAGATAGATCGGTAATAATCTATTATAACTTCTCGTCAAACAATTTTGACGTTTGGATACACCATTTTGAAGGTTTTTTCACCAGCTTTCCAATGGTCCAAATCCCAAGGCTCAGATGTCTCTTATTGTTTAGAAATTACAAAGGAATTTTTTTTTTATTTTACTGGGGACTTGGTATCAGCCAATTTCGTTTAATGATCAGCTCGGGTAGAAAAAAGCTGATCAACACAGCCTTAATATTTTGTCATGTTGAGGTTAAATCCCAATGCGGTCGAAATTCAAATTGTGGAAAATGTAAGGGAAAGGATCAGGAATACAGAAAAACTAAAAGTTAAAGGATGAGTGTCCACCATTCATAGAGAGAAAGATGCATCAATAACGTTTTCATGATACTCTTCTAGCTACTGTGGCATCCTTTCCCTGGTTGAATGTTATCACTACTTTCAAAGGCCGACCCTTTTTGGCCAAACAGCCAAACAGCAAAGAAACGGAGCCCTCTCCATTACGTCGACAGTGCAAGTGACGACGGCCCTAGTTAATTTGAAACCATACCCCCTCGTCCTAATCTGGAAGTGCGATGCAACGACTTTGACCACCATGTTACCAGTCCCGTGGAATGCACTTTCAGCCACCATGGTCAGCCCTCGAACAGTGAACTTATATAAGGCTTCATTGGACAGGTTTAATGCAGCTAAATCCTAAGTCTGAAGTACAGCTGCCTATGCCGCTATGAGCCACTAGTTCTGCGATTTTGTGTGTGGTATTATTATTATTACAAACAGCTTGGAATCCCACGACCTACAGCCACCACCAAGGCCACCTTGGAAAAACCATCCCTTTTTTCACTCTCACGAAAGATTGACTAAACACTGTCAACACAGGCTGCAAAATTCCAACCAGACTCCTGCATAAACCTGGATTCACCCTACCCCCCCCCCCCCCCCCCTTCATTGCAGAAAGCATAGTCTCACATGGCCTTCACCCACATCAAGGCCGCACCTTACACCTTTTTGCTCCACCATGAAAGGCGGAAAGCACGGATCATCAACGACCTTCACCAGTTAACAAAATCAAAAATAGAATCACCCTGGTTCTGTCTTTCACCAACTCTTGGGAAAGCTCTTCAAGCATTGCCTTGAACCTTCCCTATTTTGCTACAAAAGCTACGCACCATCGACAAACCAGACAATAACTGATTCAGGAACAACCTTTCTACCACCCACAACTGCAGATAGGTCACACGTTTCGCTCTTGTTAATAAAAGGCCAACGGCTTCATCAGACTCACCACTTCATCACCTGCAACCCATCTCAATAAACCCCTGCCACCTTTCACATAACTCAGTTTAAAACTGGCTGTTTCTCCATCTTCTGGAGATTTTCATCACCTTATCACCCCGCTTGATGTTCCCTCAAAAGTGCCAAATTCATTTGCTGTTTTTGACACACCAATGCAAAAATAAAAATAAAAACAGAAAGAAAAATCATCATCAACTCATTTGTCCAAAATCAAGACAACTGTCTCCTAAACACAGAAAAAAATGCGTTCGCACCAGCCACATCCATGGCACAACCTCACTGAACTCGTTGGTCTGCCCATCAAATTTTCACACCCTTGATCAACTTTCGAAGGGTCCTGATCAAACCTTTCGCCACCCTTTCACCACGGCCATTCAAGAAGCTCACCCAACCATCACCGTGATTTGTCGGCTTTCCGTCTGATCTCACTACTTCCACTAAATGGATCCACAATCATCATTCACTGTTCAGCCCTTAATTCCGCGTTCAAAGCTGCAGGCAGCACTGACCTTTTCTACGACTTTTGCACACCCTCACTCATCAAATCTTTCGAAGTCGAACGACTCACAATTCAACGAATATTCACAGATCGGGACCATGCAACCGTGCTGAACTCTCTCATGAAGGAACCTCATCCAAAACTGCACACATCTCATCCGCAAAACAGGATTCCTATCAACACTTGCGGCAAGCTACGGGGCAGTAAAGTACAAGCCTTATCCGTCGACCCAACTTGCCTAACTTCTTCTTCCCAACTTCACAGCAACCCAATTAAAGCATCCAAGAACAATGCATACAACACGCACTTGCCGAAACGGGAGTTGTCCTTATTCAAGAATGTAGTGATCTCCTGACATTAAATTACCCACTGTATTCCAATACAGTGGCATTGTGAAATTTCAATCCCTTTGAGCTATCTTTAAATATTAATATATCTCACAGATATTTTTTGTGTTTTGTTTTTGACCAAAAAGGAAGAACTTTGGGAGGTAAGACCTTAAAAATACAGAAAGTTGAAAATATTTTTTTTAAGAACCACCCTACTTACTGTACATAAGAATCAACTTCCATTTTCAAATATGAAAACCACTCCACCACACCGTCCATTGTGCGAAAGTTTGTTTCCACTGCACACTGGATGCTATTTTCAGCTTATCAAGCTATTTACCCAACCGCACTGCTCTCTGATTGTCACAAGTAAATGCCATGAACACAAATTGAACACTAATAGGTAGACAACATAGGGGTCAAGTGAATCACAGCCGTATACTTGTCGTGGTGCAGTAGTTCTCAACCGCTCGCAATCTGGAAGCGGGGCTGTTGCCAGTGAGTGATAATAGCTCTTGAAACGATGGTGCTGCTCTGATCCCAGTGTGCAATTGATGTTCGTTGGCGATCATATCTTTTACAAAGCAGGAGGAAATGCTCAATGGAGAACTCAACATGACACACAGCACAGATGGAAGATGCTACCCACCAACCTAGGCTACGCTGATATGATGGAAGAAGGCAGTGGCCAGTGCGGAGTCTCGTGAGCACACGTGCCATCCAGTTAGGAAGAGTGTTCAGAACAGAGGCGTAACTGCACTCTGGTTGCAACGAAAACAGAACTTGGCCCGTAAACGCAGTTTGCCACTCTTCATTCCACTCGCAAAGCGACCAGTTCTGTAAGGCGGTATGCTTGGTTTTTGCAGCCGAAACTAGTGAAATACTGGTTACATCACCGCGAGCTGCTTCTTTCGCAATCGTGTCAACCTTTTCGTTCCCTTCACAACCCGCATGTCCCCTCACCCACTTAAGGGCGATCACAGACGACTGTGTGGCCACCCACAATTTCCAACAAATAGTGAAAATTAGTGGGTCACTAACACAGAGGGGCATGGCCGAGTGCTGCAACTTACGCAGACTAGACAACGAGTCTGTTATAATAGAAAATGACGGTAGAGCTAGGTCCAGAGCAACAACCAGGGCTACAGAGATCGCTGCCAATTCACACACAGTGCTGGAGTCCACAGCGCTCAAATGACGTTTCAGATTGAGCTTGAGCGAGGGATTGAACATGCATAACCTCAAGAAGTCTGTGGCCTGGAGCACGCATGAGAAGGGACACTCTCTTTCCTGCAACTCCCAACAATGCACGAGATCGACCACTTATGTCACAATAGTCAGAGAGAATCCTCCAAACTGGTTCAGTGTGGCCCCTACTGAAATTCCTTCTGCACAAAACCATCAGAACTTCGCAAGCATGATAATGTAGAGGAGGCTCGCCGCATTCCACCCAAATAGACTAAACAGGTGCCACTAGGCACCTAGTTATCGATGTAACACAGTCATTGACAGAGACTTGATGCGATTGGATTTGCCGACTGGAAGTGCAAAGGAATGGGAGGTGATAGCCAAGCATTGACCTTACAAACGTTCTGTATGCCGTCAAGAGAGCACCTCTTCAAAAAATTTTGTGCCGGGCTAGAACCTTCTAGATGGAGGTGGGCACCTGGACCTTTTCTCTCAACTCTCTCACATGAAAATTCCATTCGATTTTAATAATAAAGATAAACTGCAAGCCAAAGAATCATCAGAAACAATAGTTTTTTACAATAATCAACAGGTTGACATGGCACCGCAACCAAGCCTCCACTATTAAGGAGTGAGGTTGCCATTAACCCTTTCGTGACTGGTGTCCTCGAACAAGGACATAAAGTATTCGGGCCAAAAACAAAGTTCCACGCAAACCGCAAGTTTTGTGAGGGGGCCTTGGGGACTCCGAGCAAAGCGAGCTGCAACAGCTCAGTGGTCAGCGTCCTCTTCTCCAAAGCAAGAGAATTCCGGTTCAAATCCCACAACCAACCAAATGGGACTTAACAAAAAATCACCAGGAATAATTCATTAGTGAAAGGGTTAAGTCCGCTAGGGCTCCTAGCAACTAATTGGCGGCTCAGTAACTTCCATGGTAGCCTGCCACCAGACTCAGGCTTAAGCCCAGCTGACGAACACTATTATCAAATCCTTGAATAGCACCAACTTCAAGTAGTTATATACTCCATGTTTTATGTAGCATTTCACAAGTTATGGTTAACTACAATCTTGTAATGTCTCGAATAGTTGACATAGCTTACAAGTCGATACCAGAAGGACATCAGCTAAAACTTCAGTTGTTTAGTGAGTGAACAGTTTGAAGAGGATTGCTGGGAACATGCTAGACACATATACGTTGGCTTGCTTTAAAATTACACTAAAGCATTACGAAAGACTAGATAAAGTAATTATTTAAACTTCCAACTCTTGAAGGGAGTTTGGCACGTTTTTTTTAAAGGAATATAACATTTAAGCTAGCATCTCGCAGAATGGCCTACTGGGCAGGGGTTAGGACATCCACCATCGTTGATTAAACACTATGACTTTAAAATAAACAACCCACGCAACTACAATATACCTAGGAGAACGATTCACATCCCCCTTCCCACCAACCTGAGGGCTTGACAAAACGACAACAAGTTTCCAAACTCGCGTCTGACTTGGAGCAACGCGAGCCTCGCTCTGTGATTGGAGCAGCCGAAGCCGCTTGGATCCCTTTCTGGTTTATGGCTGTAGGCTCTACAATACTAACTAAGATTGCGAATACTCTAACATTAACTATTTTAAACATTACATTTTTAGTTCTAGCATGTTCCCGCATTACAAGCTACAACGCCAAAGCTTGGAATTTAAAGTTAATTCATAAATAGGCAGATAACAACAAAAATAAAATATCGCCAAAATCCAGGGACAATCGTAACAAGCCACTACTAGAATTAACATAGTGCATGAACTAGGACATGTTACACATTAACTAGTGGCTTCAATGAAGCCTAAAACCATTAAACCATTAAATTATTAAGCTGACGCATAAAGGTATTCACAGAACCAACCTGAAATGTGTCCAACTCCAAGCCCATTGGAGTGGTCTGCTATCTTGGAACTTACCAGAGACGATCATACATTTTACAAGTTAAAACAAGTGAATAGTTGTAATTTTTATTACATTTAAAAAGCGGTCAAACCAGGGTTAACCTTGGCAGGATCCCAGACTTACTATAATGTATCTAATAACGCAGCAGCACACAAATGAGATAGTTTATCATTAAACCAAAAGCATGCCAAAGATGCTTCCATGGTTTGGCAGCGCTACGTACACGATCGGATCGAGGTGGTCCGTGCATTAGCAATGAATTCAATTGGAATGATCGTTTTGAGACGTTGTTATGGCTACGTCAACACATAAAATAATTTTAGCAGCAAAGAAAGATAATTTGTGGTTCCTTTCATAACATAGTGAAGTGAGAAAATGTTTGTTCCACTAGAAGTACTTTTAAAAACGATATAAAGGTTCGTTACTGAAAATATAAACGTCGCTCGCGTTTACAGCATAATTCATCCTCCCCTATGGTTGCCAGGCAACAACAAGTAACGCAGGCAAGCCATCTAAATTCAGCTGCACAAAATCCAAACAAACAAGATAATAGTGAAATATTAAATTAAATCCCTATACTTTTTTTTTTTTTTTAAATAAAGGTAAGGTAAAATAAGACAAATGAAGAATAAGACGAGCTCCACGTGTAAAATAAGCATACTACCTAACACGTAAAACTGTTGGACTGCGTACGGCAACTGTTAAATCGACCGTAGCCGTCTCGTGATTTCGGCAGTGTTCTATTACTTTCGATAACAAAAGCCTGGCGAGTCGAAAATAGTTTACAATAAATTTACACGTGTTACCTTGAAACGTGTGTAAATCCTAGATAAACGGGGAAAACAAATACATTGACAGTGTTAATTGTCAAACTCTCCCGTTTGTTTACATACGTAGAACAAAGTGGAGCTACAAATCAACATCTGTTTTGTGTCCACTCCCGATCGTTTCGTGAGCCAGACGTTAACTCTGTAGTGTTGCACGAATCTTCTTTCAATGATTTGTTCTGTTGACAA
>JAHWFP010037150.1:0-11335 GCA_023313725.1 Lithobius niger
TATTTTTTTTTTACGATGCAGTTAGAATCTCAGTTTACGGAAGTTGCCTATATCTATCTTAAAAATAGATCGGGATCAAGAGGAGTTGTGCGAGGAGGAGGCGGGTAGAACTTGTTGCGCTCAATTTCCAAGCGTGGTTGGTTGGTTGGTGGTGTTTTGAGTGAGCACGAACTTAATTGTATTGAAGCTAAATGCTTAATAATGGTTATGATTTTATTGATGGTATCCAAAGAAATTATGATTTTTTTCCCGTTTGGTTTCCGTGTGTTTTAAAATTAATCATATCAAAAACCAAAACTGGTATAAAGTGGCCACCAAGTTCCGAATGGTTCAGCCCTTCAAAGGAGTGATATCAACACACCAAAACATTCGCCAAGTTAATCGCACCGCTTAATAGTTCGAAGGTTAAATGAAAACTAGAACATTGCTACTTTCGGTAGCAATGTTCAAGTTTTCATTCAACGTCCAAAGTATTATTAGGTGCGATTAAGTTGGCGAATGTTGGCGAATGGTGTGCTGATATCACTCCTTTGAAGGGCCGAACCATTCGGAACTTGGCGGTCCCTTTTACCAGTTTTGTTTTTTGATATGATATCACTCCTTTTTTTAAAATTGTGTATTTACTCAACTCCACTACCGTACAGATTTCTAATAAAGTGCCACGTCAACAAGAAATTGGTTTTCAACACTTTGCTACTTATACTACCTTTTGCCTACAGGCCGAACCATTCATTCTCAACTTAGTCACCTCTTTATAGGCTTTTGGTTTGGTTTTAATTTTGTTGTAATTTGATTTATTTAGTTCGTTTTGGTGTGCTGATATCACTCCCTTGAAGGGCCGAACCACTCTCAACTTGGTGGCCTCTTTATCAGTTTTTGGCTTTGTTTATTTTACTTTTCTTTTACAGTTGGTTTACTTTTCATGAATTAGACGTGAATACAATTTCTTTGGCAACGTTGTTTAGATTTATCGTGCTACACTAGTGTATGTCTCGGCACGTACGTCAGTATACACGTTCTCATTGTCCGAACTTTAGCCGTCCAATGAGAGATGATGGCAACAATACTAACAATGGTTATAACAATATTTTCGTATTACGCGCCCTCCCACGCCATCCCTGTTACGCCCCCAGGCTCCAAACCATAAAAGGTACTCAGTTCGTATTGTACTGCACCCATTCATCAATTTCATAGCTGGAAGCCTTCCCGTTATCTCGGTATCGATGAATAATCGCCCTATGGGATTTAACATGGGGATGGGGATAACTAGTAACACATTTTCCAACGTTATTGAGGGTCAGATTTTGCATTGAGAGCAGCTTAGCTGGCATTCCTACACGAGTTAATTTTTGTAAGGTGGGTCATTGCTCTCGATTTCAATACAATTTAAGCTTTTATACCGCATTATTATTTTTCCCCAAGTACCTGAAATGTGCCCAACTATGCTTCAAGATATAAGACACTGTCTCAATGGCGTCGCGCTACAATGGTTTACAACCTCGACAATTGAATTGATGTGATGTTTATTGTGATGTTTGTTGCCTAACTTGCTGTCACAAACTAGCGTGTGTCTAGATATTTATTTCGGATATGAATTAATATTAAAAAGTGGGCGTACTTCATCGTCTGATTGCTGCATAATGTTTGTTTAATACAAGATTTAATAAATAGCAAACACTGGTAGAAATTACATTTTACGTTGCACATTGTCGAAATGTAATAATATTTTAACGAACGACTCATCGATCTAGTGTTTTTTTGTCGGAACTAAAACATGCAACTAGACGGCTGGGGACGCGAATCGAACACGACAGTCTGATTTGCACTAGGCGAAACGGCATACTGAAACAAACTGTTGAGTTACCGCGTTAGTTTCGTAAGTAAAACTTGCGTTATTATTGTTTTAAATGTTCTAAAAAGTTGTTATTTTTAATGACTTATTTGCGTGTGATATTTATTTCTATACGTCTTCTAATCAGAACTTATGTTCATTAATTAATTTTTTTTTTAATGAATCAATCAATATTGGTGGAAAAATCTAACAAAATCGCGGCCAAGTCTACTTTGCCGACTGTTTGCCATTTCGCCCTGTCACTTTTATAACGGTAAAAGCGCCACTGTTTTCAAGGTTTCTAATCAACCTTAAAACTTAACGAACCTTTAATCGAAATATGAACATGAATATGAATATGAACTTAATCGAAATATGGGTAATGTTTGATGATGGTTTTTTTTTTCCTTCACAGTTTTAATTTTAAACCCTATCGTATCAAATATTCATTTGGTTCTAAATTTGATACGTTCTTAATCTGAAGCGTTGTTGCAAATTATAATACAACGCTTAATCAAAAAGTTCTTCAAGCGTCCAAAAAAAATTATGCATTTATATGTATACCAAATTTGTGATTGAATCTTTTCAATAATAATAATAATACATGGGTAGTAATAAATTAACAGCTTGTTTAGTTATTTTTTTAAATCAGTTTCATTTGAAATTATTTTTTTAGTATGCTGAATATATAAACGCCGTTTAAAAACAATATTTTAAGGTCGCTATATAAAAAAATAAATGTCATCCTAACAAATTAAACCAGTTATACAACCCAAGAAATCTGCAACACAAATTTTAATATCCCATTTATGCTTGGGGCGGGGGGGGGGGGGGGGACGTACAAAAAAAATGCCATCTGGGTCCCCTAAAATAATATCTAGGCCCAGGCCCCTTGGTTTCGTCCGGTATGTTTTGGCAAAGCGTGTACACAAGATGGGGAGGGGGGGAAGGGGAAGGAATAATTTTTCAAGGAAGTGGGAAAGGGGGAAGAGGAAGATACGTTGGATTTTTTTTATGTGTTTTTAAGAAAAGCAGGACATGAAGACTTATGTAACGTTTCCAGTGAATCTGACAGAAGAAGGTTCGATTATTTCTCGCTACAAGTTGACAAGAGCGCTTCAGCTTTTGAACAACTATAAATTATTGGTAACGTTTGACTGCCAGACTGTCATCTATGGTGCAGCCTCCAGTGATATTCTAAATTACTGCCTAGCAACCAGACTGATATATCAATACTGCACTGTGAGGGCTGTAAAGAACAATTTCGCGATTTTCACTACATCACGGTTCTTCACTCGTGTTCTGCACTCTCGAACGCAAGTACAACGTCGATACGCGCATCGCCGACTATTTTTCACAATTTAAGTGCCAGGCAGAGATGGAAAATGTCGCAATATTTTCTGAAAATATGAAAATCCGGTATACGGCTTCTACCGGGTGTATTTAGTATTTAGTTCTATCGGGTGTGGTGGGGTTAAACCATGGTAGCTGGGATAATACAGGTGGAGTCCCACAAGGTTCGGTTTTGGGGCCTTTGTTGTTTTCCACCTGCATTCAACGTTTGTTCATCCAGTGGTACTCTAGTAGCCAAATCCGCTGATGGTGGGGTAAATTATGACAAGTGGGGTCCCACAAGGTTAGGTTTTGGGGCCTTTGTTGTTTTCCACCTACATTCAACTTTTGTTCATGCGATGATAATCTATCTAACTGCCAAATATTCTGGTGCTGGGGTAAATATGACAAGTGGGGTCCCAGCACAAGGTTCAGTGAAGCCGTTATTGTTTTCTACTTACATTCAACTTTTGTTTATCAATAATAATCTAGCTGCCAAATATTCTGATGCCGGGGTAAATATGGCAAGTGGGATTCCACAAAGTTCAGTGTTGGGGAACTTTATTGTTTTCCACCTGCATTCAACATTTGTTCATTCATTGATACTCTATTAGCCAAATATGCTGATGCCGAGGTAAATATGACAAGTGGGGTCCCAGAAGGTTCGGTTTTGTCGCCTTTATTGTTTTCCACCTACATTCATCCTTTCCTTCATCCAATGATAATCTAGCTGCCAAATATGCTGATGCTGAGGAAATATAACAAGTGGGGTTCCACAAGGTTCGGTTTTGGGGCCTTCATTGTTTTCCACCTAAATGCAACTTTGTTCATCTGATGATAATATATCGGCCAAATATGCTGATGCTGGGGTAAATATAACAAGTGGGGTTCCACAGGGTTCGGTTTTGGGGCCTTCATTGTTTTCCACCTAAATGCAACTTTGTTCATCTGATGATAATATATCGGCCAAATATGCTGATGCTATGGTAAATATAACAAGTGGGATCCCACAAGGTTCGGTTTTGGCGCCTTTATTGTTTGCCACCTACGTTCGACGTTTGTTCAACCGATGATAATCTAGCAGCCAAATATGATGATAGTGGGGTAAATGTGACAAGTGGGGTCCTGCTAGGTTCCGTCGTTTTCCACCTACATTAAACTTTTGTTCATCTAATGATATTCTAGTTGTCACATATGCTGATAATACGAAATCAGCCTTTGCCCTAAATGAATGGAACGACTGTTCAGCATAGGCGTTAACTTCAAAACTGGGGCCGGAGGCGGGAGAGCAATGGAGGGCCCCTTTCTTAAAAAAAAAAACCAGTTCTCGTCATACAAGGTGAGAGCCGAGTGGAGGGCCCATTTCATTAAACAGAAAAGCAGTTTTTCCACACAAGGCAAGAGCCCAGTAGAGCCCCCCCCCCCCCCCCCCCCCCACACAATTCATAAAAAAACATGCCGTTTTTGCTATACAAGGTTCAGTGGAGGCCGCTTTCCTTAAAATAAAATAAAATTGTGCCACACAAGGCAGGACCCCATTTTCTTGTAAGGTATGTGAAACCTTACAAGAATGTTTATTCGTGTACCTTTGCTGTCTTGACTTCTGATCAGTCACACTTAAGTTGCTTTAAACATCAAACGAGTTCATTTTTGTTTTCGATTAAAAAAAATTAGGGCATCATATTGGGCCAAATTTCAGAACACTTTCAAGACATTTATTCAAATGTCAAGTACATTTCAGTCTTGAATATTACTCAGGCAGGTTATCAAACGGACATAAAATGTTCCTATTATTTAGGCAATTGTTTTATTATTCTTGGCAGAAGGGTGGTTCTTTGATTTTTTTTTTTGCAGTTTCCAATTTGCTACGAACTACAGTTTTTCAGTGCCAGTATTAATTATTATTTGGTAAACGTTTGCAGCTTTTAGTTATTTTTTTTTTAGCAATTCATGCATCTTCGTTGTTGCTTCTTATACAGTAGCTGTTCACACATTTTCAGTTCTGTTATCGTATGTGTGCGCTATTCAATTTGTTGGGATGCAATCTTCGAAGTAATGTCATTTCAACGTTTCTTTATCAATAAATATACAAACAGAGTAGCCATCAAATGCCGGTGAAAATACGAAATGACGTCGTTTCGGTTCGTAGGTCGGAACCGTTTTCAGGTGAAGGGTTTAAAACATGTCAAACAACTTAAAAATTAAAAATAATAAAATAACAGCAGAGCTGGGTCATGGATATAAAACTTACAAGTCAGAAGGATGTAAGGGTCCTTGCTAAAAACTAAAACCAAATAAAATAAACATAGGAACCGAAACGTGATTTCGTATTTTCACCAGCACTTGATGGCTACTCTGTTTGTATGTTTAATAACTAAAGTGCTCTTTAACTTTCTGCCTTTTTCTTTATCCATCATTCTTCAAAGTTCATTTTCCTGTTTCTTAGTGCGGTGCAATTAGTACTTTGGATCGGAAAAAAATTCCCACAAAGATGAAACTTGGCAGATATGTCCAGAAATACTACCCGAGTAACGCACTTAAAAGTCCCCTAGAATCCCATTGGGGCCTTCGCCACCATTTTGAAAAAAATGGCCACCGTCAGCTATCAAATTGTGTATTTTCTTAAATATCGCACAAACGATTACTCCTACCGAAAATTTTACAGAGATCTAAATTAAAGATAACAAAAATCTTTACAAAAAAGGTACTTATGATTTTCGTTAAAATCATACGAAAATTTTTTCCAAACTTTGTCACTAGCCCCTTTCTTCTGTGATTTGCTTTTCTACCCTATGTTCTTATGACTATCACGTGACTTACATACAAGTCTTTGGTTTTTGGAATTTTGGTGGGGCCGCCATGCAATTTAATTACATCTTTAACCTGCAGTCTTAATGCTTTGATTGTGTTCTCACTAAGTGAAATACAGTTTTTAAATCCGATTAATTTTAGAATTTCGATAAATTGCAGGAATTTCAGGACGTTATGTGAAAAATAAGGACATTTCAGGACAAGTTTTCAAAAATCCGGAATTCCAGGAATTTATAGACAACTTCTACCACTCTAATTGTTTATAGATCTCAAAATAGACTGTCTTCAACTAGTTGGTCGCACGGAAATGGTAGATTTGCAGAGTGTAAAAGGTTGTCAACCATACGCGTTTTTGAAGATCGGAGGTGCACGGATTGAGCCAGCAAAAAACAAGCCTTTTCAACGTAAAAGGCTTGCTTAATATACTTTGTCAATGTAAAACAAACTCTTTTTACTGTATATGAGCTGCAAAAATTCTGAAGAATGCCTTGAAGGAATTGTGAGCAATAACTGCAATTAGCAAGTGTCAAATGATGTGTTCATCGATTACCAAATAAACTGTATAAAACAAACAGACTGAGAGAAGTGACCATGTATGGCTGGTTATTATTAAAGGTACATTCATCCCAACGTCATTTTTCTCGATCCTCCACATCAAGTACCGCCCCAAAGGTCTATTTACTTATCGTCAGTCAAACCCTTCGTATAAATCCGTTTTAAAATGTGGCGTCTATGAGATTTTTTTTTGAATATTGGGAACTAATTTAATGGCGTCCTGTGATTATGTAATCCTTGGCACACTCACAATAACCATGACGATTCATCTGTGTGGTATGCATGTACTAATTTTGAATCGTTTGCTAATAATTACCATGAGATCAGAAATCTAATAGACTAACGCGGTAAAAATTAAAATTATTTATGCCAATAGGTTGCCGTAGAAAAATGATGAGGTACTAGCCAAAAAAAATTACAAAGTGTGATGATAAAATACGAAAATCTTTCCGGTTTGCGACAACACAATTTTTGTGTTCACGCTGTTTCGTCTATGCGCCCAAGTCCAACTGAGATAGCAGCTGCGCTCCTTGCTGTGCTCCTCGCCGCGAGGAACGCATCTACCATCTCAGTTGACCTTGTGCTGCTCTGAAATGTGAATCGACTGACTCTCAATGTAATCGCAGCCATTATACTATATTTCTAGTTGACCTTGTGTTACTACGCCTGGTCTTACGAAACGGTGCGATGGTAACTTTCGCGGTGGTGATCTGTGCGTGGCTGTTGTAAGGCAGGCACAATGTACCTTTAATATTATTTATTATTATTATTGTTATCTAAATACAGGCCCAGTGGTGTAATTACAACATATCAAAAACCAAGACTGGTTAAAGGGGCCGCCAAGTTCCGAATGGTTCGGCCCTTCAAAGGCGTGGTATCAACACACCAAAACATTCGCCAAGTTAGTCGCACCGCTTAATAGTTCGAAGGTTAAATGAAAATTAGAACTTAGCTACTTTCGATAGCAATGCTCAAGTTTTCATTTAACGTCCGAAGTATTATTCGGTGCGATTAAGTTGACAAATGTTTTGGTGTGCTGATATCACTCCTTTGAAGGGCCGAACCATTCGGAGCTTGGCGGTCCCTTTTACCAGTTTTAGTTTTTGATATGATATCACTCTTTTTTTTTTAATTGTGTATTGGCTCAACTCCACTACTGTGCAGATGTGTACTATAAAGTGCCACGTCAACAAGAAATTGGTTTTCAACAATTTGCTACTACCTTTTGCCTATAGGCCGAACCATTCTCAACTTAATCACCTCTTTATGGGTTTTTGGTTTGGTTTTAATTTTGTTGTAATTTGTATTACAATATTTAGTTAGTTTTGGTGTGTTGATATCACTCCTCTGAAGGGCCGAACCACTCTCAACTTAGTGGCCTCTTTACCAGTTTTTGGCTTTGTTTATTTTGCTTTGTTTTTACAGTTAGTTTATTTTTCGTGAATTGAACGTGAATACAATTTCTTTGCAACGTTGTTTAGATTTATCGTGATGCACTAGTGTGTGTCTAGGCACGTACGTCAGTATCCACGTTCTCATTGTCCGAACTTTGACCGTCCAATAAGAGACGATGACGACAATATTGACAATGGTTATAACAATATTTTAGTACTTACGCGCCCTCCCACTCCATCCCTGTTACGCCCCCAGGCTCCAAACCATAAAAGGTATGCAGTTCGTATTGTACTGCACCCATCCGTCCAATTTCATGGCTGGAAGCCTCCCCGTTATCTCGGTATCGATGAATAATCATCCTATTAGATTTAACATGGGGATGAGCGAATTAGCTAGCTAACACATTTACAACGTTATTGACGGTCAGATTTTGCATTGAAAGTAGCTTAGCTGGCATTCCTACACGAGTTAATTTTTGTCAGGTGGGTCATTGCTCTCGATTTAAACACAATTTAAGCTTTTGTACCGCTTTATTATTTTCCCCCAAGTACCTGTAATGTGCCCAACTATGCTTCAAGATATAAGACACTGACGCTATGGCGCCGCGCTACAATGGTTTACAACCTCGACAATTGAACTGGTGTGATGTTTGTTGTGATGATTGTTGCCTAACTTGGCGCGACACACTAGCGTGTGTCTAGATGAGGTAGAGGAGGGTACCGCCTGTGAGAAATACGTGCAAGAATTATCACTCCTGCTCTGGCTGGTCCTAAGATTTTGTTTGGATCAGCCATAGCAGGAGTGATATTGCTTATACGTATTTATCAGACAGTCACAATATACCATCTTAATTTTCTAATGGTAATAGCTAAGTGGCGTTAACTTCCCGAACCGCGTGAGACCTGACGTGGAGTCGGGAGGTAAGCAACCCAATTTTGTATCTCAGTCGGTTTTGGCATATTCAAACTAGGGGGTTACACGATAATCGATAACTCGATAATATCGCGATAAAAAATGTCATCGATTATCGTATTGCGTTTTTTTTTTCTGATTTATCGAATTATCGTGCAAATCCCGATGCTAAATTGTCATATCTCGGAAACCGTAATAGCTAGAAGCAAGCAGTTTGCGGCGTTGCCTGCGGAATTACACGTGCTCTCCAACCAAGTGTGCAAAACTATTGCTGGCCTGGCCATTTTAGCTGATTGGAGAGTTAGTTTAATGCAAATAATATTTAAGCATTAAATAGTAGCATAACAGTCTGCTAAATTGTTTGTATATGGTTACGAAGCAAAGGACAATGGTAAGTGCATTTTCGTGTCTACTGGCCAAATGGTGAGTGTCACACAATTCACATTCGTGAAGGTTACATTGTAGGCTTCAGCCAACATTTTTTTAATTAACAAAATTGAAATGGTTATTCCAGCCTCAAAATTTGCTTTATCGCGATATTATCGATTATCGAGATAATTTCAAAAATTGTATCGTGATAAAAATTTTTTTATATCATGCCATCCCTAAATCAAACGAAACTCATTCGTCGGTTCAATGTTGTTTCAGGCGTCGAATGAGTTTCGTTTGTTTAAGCCAAGGCCAACTGGGTACAATTTGGGTCTGACTTCCCGAAGTTAACGCCTTTTAGCGATGCTTTGACGAAATAAGATTCAAGCAATGTTCCTTGAGCAGGCCTGGCGTCGAGAACCGGAACCTGCGGGCTTCTATCCCAGATGGCCTTGTGAAAATGAATGCCTTGGGAAGCGAGAGTTACATCATCACGGATGTGCTCCCACGTCACCTTTATAAGCTCCTGCTTACACGCATTAACCAAAAGAAGTCGTACAAGGTTTGGTCGTTGGACGAAAAGCTTATAGCTAGCGAGATCTAAATGCATAAATGCAGCCTCAATCAAGAGATAGCGAGAGATGTCGAAAATAAAAAAAATAAAATAGTGTCAAAACGGAAAATGAGCGAAAGTTGCTTGGCATGACACATGGCTCACGGATGACTGGACAAAAAACTACTTCAATGAAAAGGGAAAAAAGGAAGTCAACAATTAGACAAAGCAGTAAATCACAAGTTGTAGAACGGATACCATTACGCCACAATCGCTGTTCGGTAGGGAAATTAAATTTCACTAAGTGGAAATCTATCGAAATGGTTGTCAATACCAATGGAGGACAGGGGAAGCAGGGGGAGGTTGTTTCGAAATCCAGGTTACACAAACAAACTGCTATTTATTATAATGTGAAAGGTTTTGACTTAATTAATTGCGCTACAGCCAAGGAGGTTCAAAACCGCTATACAACAAAATCACTTCGTAAACCAACAAATTATTGAAATTTCTAAGCCGGTTAATTTTTAGGTTTTATTACCACTTTGTATAGTTGCCTATAATAATAATAATAATCTATGTAACTAAGATCGTAATATTTGTTTGTTTGTGTGTGTGTCGCCACATTACCGAGATTTCCACTCCTTATTCTATTGAAGTCACCCAGCAGTGGGAATCTCGAAAATCTTAATGGTTTTATTTGTTTATATCTCTGTCAAATAGAATTTTCTGCATAGTACTGATGATGTCATGTTTTTTTTTCAAGTTAATTTGTTTTTTTTTTCATGCAAACGGGACCTATACCTCTATGTCTCTTAAAGGGACATACCTCCCAGCGCCATTTTTCTCGATCGTCCACATCAAGTACGGTCCCAAAGGTCTATTTACTTACCGTTAGTCTTTCCCTTGCTAAAAAACCGTTTTAAAATGTGGCGTCTAGGAGATTTTCTGTTGAATATTGTTAACTATATTTAGTGACGGGTCGTCAATAAATCATGCAATGCGCGCGTACAATAATCATGACGTTTCATCACTGTGTGTACATCTACTAATTTTCTAATAATTACCATGAGATCTAAAGTCTAATAGGCGGTAAAAATTAAAATTAATTATTCCAATAGATCGCCGAAGCAAAATTTATAAGACACTAGTCTAGAAAATTATAAATTGTGATTTTAAAACACAAGAATCATTCCGGTTTTTGACGACACAATAAATGGGTTCACGGTGGCTGGACTATTAGGCGCAATGCCAATTGAGACAGTAGCTATGTTTTTCACTGAGAGGAACGAAGCTACCGTCTCAGTTGACCTTAGCTGTGGTAAATACGCGGATGTGATCGTCGCGTGGGTGTTGTGAGGCAAGCGGAAGGTTATAAGGCAGGCGGTATGTTGCTTTAACCCTGAATCGAACTAAATCAAATGAAAGCGTGGGTGACTGCTAACAGTATTTTAATGCAAAGGGGAAATCACAACATTGCTCTTTAAAACCGGCCATATAAGCCGGGGGGGGGGGGGCTGTCGTACTACTAATAATAATAAACTGTTGGCCCAAATGAAATAGAACAGGACAAAAAAAGG